>BPLS01000410.1:51735-72697 GCA_019656275.1 Rhododendron kiyosumense | reverse complement strand
CCATTTTTGTAACAGAGAGAGAGAAATATTACCCACCAAATCTCTTCGATCTCTAACTATGAACTCAGTTACTCAGAATAAGCTGACTTTGACATGAGAAATATTATTAGTCAAAATAGTTTGTGACTTGATTTTTTGATTTGCTTAATTTATGCGGTTTGACTAACGTTAGTTTCTTCTTCTAGTCTAATTATTCTCGGCTCCCGGACCAGGGACCACGCGTTTTTGTGGGGTTCGTGACTAATAAGTGTATGGATTTCATATAAACGTGTGGCCGACGCTATTGAGTAATTCGTTGTGTTCTTGGTAACCGAAGAATGTTGTACGTCTGGGCCTTGAGTAATTGTAGTTGTTCTTCTAAACCAGTTCATATATATATATATCTACCACTATTTCTTTTTCTTTTGGACAGGTTATTTACATAAGTGATTGCGTTTTCGCTATATTATTTATCGATCTATATGCTAATGAGAATAATCAGGTTGTGTCAATTAATGGTAGGAGTAGTATTTTAGTTGAACTATCTACGGAGAATGACTTGTCTAAATATCTGTAAAAACACGAGCTCTTGTTACTCCTTGTTTTTTTCTCCCTTTAATATCTTTCCAGTTTAATTTTTCGTTTTGCCACAACTAGACCTAGGTAACAGATCATGTCGGGTCGTATTCGTGTCAATCGGGTTCGTGTCATAAACCACCCAACCTGAACCCGATCCATTTAGAATTCGTGTTTCTCGAGTCGTGTCATTTTTGTGTTTTGTATCAAAAATGCTCAACACTAACCCATTAATTTTGTGTCCGGTTCGTGTCATGTCCGTTGCTTAACTCTATATAGAATTAAAGATATACCATATATCATATATGTATATATGTTTGTGTTAATGGGTGACATAGATTAGTAACTGTATTTGTCGTGTTAATTTCGTGTCTCGCGTGTTCAACCCGACCCCGACCCATTTAGAATTCGTGTTCTCGAGTCGTGTCATTTTCGTGTTTCATGTCAGAAATGTTCAACCTTAACCCACTAACTTCGTATCTGGTTCATGTCATATTATCGTGTTTCGTGTCTGTTGCCCAGCTCTAACCACGGGACCCCTGCCCGGCACCAAACTATATATGTTAGGCTCATCTTAATACGAATATGTATAATCTAAGAATCTGTTTGGAACTTGAGGAAAGAAGTGAAAAGTAATAACGGAAAGTCTTGTGCCATATGACCCGTATGTTTTCCAGTGTCGGGACAAGAGAAGAAAGAAAATTAGTTGCGGAAAAGTAAATGAAAAACTTGACAAAGTCTCTTGAAGAATTGGTAAAAAGAACAAGCTCTGTTTCGGTTTCTTAAAAAGAAATTTTTAGAAAAGAAAGACAATTTCAAGTTCAAAAGTCATATATTTACGTAAATAATTTTTCTACCAACATGGATCTTATTTGATAGATTTTATTGAGATCTTTTAAACGGTGCAAAAAAAATTAAAAAATTATTTTCATTTTTATTACATTTAAGTTTGAAATTACATTCTTTTTGAAAAGAAAAGTTTAAAAAGAAATCGGAACTTTACCGTATGGAGAACATTTTCTGTCTGTTCACAATGAATCTTACTAGTATTAAAGAGAGGAGAAGTTTTTCAGTGCCAGGTGGGTACTGGCCACGTGATGCCGAACACAATCTCGACCCTCTAAATGTATTATCACATTTGGACGGCCTAGATCTATTTGGATAATTTTTTAGTGTAAAATTATCAAAATATTCCCTTAAGCCCAAACAGATATTGACAGTTTAAAATACGTTTGAATGATCGAGATGCGTACTCGACACCATGTAGCCTATGCTCACCTGGCACTGAAAATTTTCTGTAGAGAGAGTCAGGATGCATGTCCTTTCCATTGGACTGGGTAATGGTAGCAACTGAAAGAAATTTGAATTCAAACGCTGGAGAAAGTTAGTTACGACCACCCAATGTTCTTTTAACTACTACTAGTATTGTTTCCCTGTCTTTCTCTTGAAAGTACCAAACAAGAGAAAAGTCACTTTCCTTCCATTTTCTTTGACCATTTAGAGCATGTACACTAGATTAGGGAAAATAGCATCTTAGGTATTTTACCTAAGCAAAAACCCAAACAAACATTGCACCAAGTTAGCAATAGCCTCTTTAAAGGTTAGGCAAATAAATTTTGCAATAATGCGTAGGTAAATTTACCGAAGAACTATTCACCATTTATACATTTAATATTATTTTCTCTCTCTTCTGGTCTCTCTTTCTCTCCTCCAACAAAAAGAAGAATAGTGAAAAGAAAAGAAGAAAAAAAGAAAGAAAGTATTAATTTAATAAGGAATAGGTAAAATAAATAGTATTGGTGTAGTATTAAAAGAGATGTAGGTAGTTAAAAGGAAAAATGTGCACTGTTCACTGGCAATTTTGGCTCAAATTTTGCCTAATCTGATATACTTACTCTTAGGGTGAGAGTGCACTAAAAAGGTGAGTGCACAAATCAATTTTCCATCCGTATAATTAATGGTCCGGATTTTAAATAATTTTGTCTGTTTTCTTAAGAATTTAACTTTAACTTAAATTAAACTTAAACGGAACAGTTCCGGAGACAATTAATTAGATATCTAAAAAAACACCTCATAGTTTTGATCAAATTTTGATGATCTGAGCCGCTCAATGTGATCAGAACGTGATTTTAATGGTACTCGCGAGAATCGGCAAAAAAAATGACCAGGAAGGGCTTGATTCGAACAGTTTCGAACAGTTTTTTATTGAATAGTTCAAATAAAATCTGCTCAAATCAATCATTGTTCGGTCATTTTTTTTTGCTAATTTCTCATAGGCACCATTAAAATCATATTCGCACATATTGAACAGTTCGGATCATCAAAATTTAATCGGAAATTATGAGATTGAGATTTGAGGTATTTTTTTAGATGTCTATTGAACCGTCTCGAAACTTAAATATGAAAGTTTTCTACTTATTTGAATTTTTTTTCGCATTTGTTAATTTTATACCAAACTTTTGTGGATTATTAATTCGTCTCGATAAGAGGAATTGGAAAAGTAATTTTTTTTTTATTTTTACCCAAGTATTTTGAGAAATAACCACTTTTTACTTTTGGCCTAAAAAGTGATTATTTCTCAAAATACTTGAATAAAAGTAAAAAAAAAAATACTTATTCGATTCTTTCCATTGAGATGAATCAATAACCTACAAAAATTTGACGCAAAATTAACAAATGCGAAAAAATTCAAATAAGAACAAAATTTTCAAATTTAAGTTAAATTTATAAAAATGCAGGCTAAAATGACTTTTTGGACAAATTGCGCACTATAACTCTCTAGTGCACCCCTGCACAGATCCCCGATTCCATTCACTCACTTGCTATTAAGGCTCCGTTCCAGAAACCTTCTTAAAAAATAAGTAGCTTATTTCAAATTTTCAAACTCAAAAATAATGTAAACGAAAAATAATTTTTTAATTTTTTTTGCACCGTATTAAAGATCTCAATGAGATCTATCAAACAAGATCTATAGTGATAGAAAAATTATTTGCGTAAATACATGATTTTTGAACTTGAAATTGCCTTCTTAAAAAATAAGTTCTTATTTTGAGTTGCGGAACGGAGCCTAAGTTGGTAGAATCACTAGCTATTAAGCTAGGGGAACGGAAAGACACGAAAAGACCTTATGGCCTGTTTGAATGGGGTGTTGTGATATACACCTTTAGTACCTAGGCCCCATATGGCCCGTATGTTTTCCAGTGTCGGGAGAAGAGAAAAAAGAAAATTAGTTGCAGTAAAGTAAATGAAAAACTTGACAAAGTCTCTTGAAGAATTGGGAAGCGGGGACTGTGCTGCACAGCTTGGTGCTGTGCAGCGTGCTGTGCAGGCTCCGGTGCCGCCTTGCCGGCATCGGTCCGACGATCGGAGACGTCCACTGTGTAGAGCTCGTCGAGTACTACAAGTGTACCAAAAATCAACCCGATCAAATACCGTTAAGTGCCTCATCGGAACACATATAATTCGAAAAGAATGGATTCAGTGGTTTTGATCCAGTGTTTCGTATCCATTAAGATTAATTTTTTTTCAAGTTATATGTATTCCGATGTGGCACTTAATAGTATTTGATCGGGTTGATTTTTGGTACACTTGTAGTACTCGACGAGCTCTACGCAGTGGACGTCTCCGATCGTCGGACCGATGCCGGCAAGGCGGCACCGGAGCCTGCACAGCACGCTGCACAGCACCAAGCTGTGCAGCACAGTCCCCGCTTCCGAAGAATTGGTAAAAAGAAAGGGAAAGAAAAATAAGCGCTAACATTCGGCTCCGTTCCGGTTTCTTAAAAAAGAATTTTTTAAAAAATGAAGGCAATTTCAAGCTCGAAAATTATGTATTTACGCAAATAATTTTTCTATAAATATGGATCTTATTTTATAAATTTCATTGAGATCTTTTAAACGATGCAAAAAAAAATTGAAAAATTATTTTTCATTTTCATTATATTTAAGTTTAAAATTATCTTTTTTAAAAAAAAGAATGTTTAAAAAGAAAGCGAAACGCATGGAGAATATTTTCTCTGTCTGTTCACAACGAATCTTAGAGCATCCGCATCAGCCTCAGCTGATTTTGGACCAAATTAATCCTCAAAAACCACTTTTCTACTTTAGCTATTCAATTTTTCACAATCACATAGCATCAGACTCTTTACTCCCACTCTCTACTCACTCTCTACCATATATTTTAATATTAAGACTAGTGTGCATAGTGTAATGAATATATTAAAATAATTGTGAACATTAAAATAAGCATGAATAGTGAAACAAAAACTATTAAAATAATAAGTAGCAAAGGAATAATTGCTCTGGGTATAGCACGAGCCACTGTAGCATTGTGAAAATTTGGTTAAAGTACAGAGTTTTAAGAGAGGCTGATGAAGGGGAATTTTTGGGAGTTGGCTTTCTACTTTAACTTAGAGGAGGGAGTAGAGAGGGAGGTGTGGATGCTCTTATTAGAGAGAGAAGTTTTTCAGTGCCGGGTGGGCACAGGCCACGTGATGCCAAACATGATCTCGGTGGCCCAAATTTGTTTGGATAATTTTTTAGTGTGAAATTACCAAAACAACCCTTCAAACCCAAATAGATCTAAATTGTCCAAAATATTTTTAGACGATCGAAATGCGTGCTCGGCATCACTTGACCATGCCCATCGGGCACTGCAGAATTTCTGTAGACAGAGTCAGGATGCATGTCCTTCGCATTGGACTGGGTAATGGTAGCAACTGAAAGAAATTTGAATTCAAACGCTGGACAAAGTTTTACAACCACCCAATGTTCTTTTACTACTACTAGTATTGTTTCCCTGTCTTTCTCTTGAAAGTACTACCAAACAAGAGAAAGTCACTTTCCTTTCATTTTCTTTGACCTTATCGGGTGGGAGTGCACAAAAAAGGTGAGTGCGCAAATCGATCAGTCCATCTATATAATTAAAGGTTCGGATTTTAAACGGTTTTGCCTGCATTCTTATGAACTTAACCTAAACTAAACTTAAATCTGAAAGTTTTGTATTTGTTTGAATTTTTTTCGCATTTGTTAGTTTTGCACCAAATTTTTATGGGTTATTAATTTGTCTCGACAAGAGAAATCAAAAAAGTAATTTTTTTTTTTACTTTTATCCAAGTATTTTGAGAAATAACCACTTTGTAGCAAAAAATTTTATTTCTCAAAATATTTGGATAAAAGTAAAAAAAAAATTTGCCTTTTCGATTCCTCTCATCAAGATGAATTAAAAACCCACAAAAATTTGGCGCAAAACTAACAAATGCATTAAAAATTTAAATAAGTACAAAACTTTCAGATTAAAGTTTAGTTTAAGTTAAGTTCATAAAAATGCAGGCTAAAATGACTTTTTTGGACAACTTAGATTGCACACTATAACTCTATAGTGCACCCCTGCACAGATCCCTGATTCCATTCCCTCGCTCGCTATTAAGTTTGTAGAATCACTAGCCATTAAGCTAGGGGAACGGAAAGACCTGGCCTTAAATACTCTAATTCACACCGTGTGGCCGGATGCATGCAATTTGAAGTCTTGTCTAAAAGTGTTCATAATTAATTCCTACATGAAGTATAATATTTGTCTTGAAACTTGACTATATTTGGGTCCATATATGACTCGCACATTTTCAGACTACCAAAGAAATTCAAATATATTCTTGTTCCGAATTTTTTTTTTGACCAACCAAAAAGTGTAGATAATATATATAAGAAAACATTACAACAAAAGGAACGCTACCAGTCCGAAATTACAGACAAAACAAAAAATGAAATACAAAAAAAAAAAAAAAAAACACAAACCAAAAGCTACTTGAAGCCAAGACGCCGGAGTCGGATCCGTCAATTACACTCGTGAAGGGGGGGGGTTGGGTTTGGGATGGTCAAGACTGGAGTGGTCAGGTATGGATACATACAGAGCAGACTCTCCTAAATGGACCCGCCGCACCAACTTGAGCTCGTTCCAAATTTGAACAAGCTAGGTGATGAGAAATTTGCCGAACTACAACATGCCCAACGCGTGGGAAAAAAAAACCAAGCAAGGAGTGTAAACATAACAAACACATAAGTACCGATCGTTCCCCAACGCAAATATTTTCATTATGTATTACATGAATAACATCAGCAGCTGCGTATAACAATTACATTGGGCAAACTTCACATACATCCTCTTTGGTTTGGTCGATATGCGGACGGATCCCCTGAACTTCATTTTGTAGCACATATAAATTCCATGTGGTTGTGGACCTAAATATGTGCACTGTTAGGTTTTCCATACAAACTAATTGAATGTGAAACTCACACCTTTAAGACAGCGTACATTTTTTTCTTAAGCAAAAAGATTTTATTAATCTTTGAAAATGATATAAAGATTACAGAGCACACCGACAAAAAGCTACCCGAGAACCAAACTTAAAAGACGGCAAGATGCCAACTGAAACCCCACAAATTAACAAGACCGAAAGACCACACACCCTAGGAACACCAAATACCTAGAACCGAAAACCGAAAGGGCCAAACCCAATTAAAGCCAAAAACCTCGAACCAAAGACCTAGCTGCCGCACTGAAACGGAGACCCAAGACGGATCACCATGCTCCAAATGAACCCTAGCACCGCTGCCTAACAAACCAACTCCTCGAAATTAAAAATTCAGAGGAAAGAGAAATTAAGATAACGTATATGGTGGTGGTCAACATTACAGACCAACAGAAGTAGAAACATTTAAAACCCATTGGTCTCACCGTCTTGCATGTAAAACTCCGCAATCCTTCCCAACAGCTTCTGAGAAAATCAAAGTAACGAATCCTGCGAATACTTAAAATCAAGCCAAGACCGAAACTGATCAACACAAATGAATGTATATACTATATAGGGTCTGATTGCTAGACTCAAATATGTCACGTGCGTTGTTTATGGCCCATAACCGTTCCCCAATGCAAACCCGGTCACCATTGACCAAAGTAAAAATCTAGACATTCTCTCTCTCTCTCTCTCTCTCTCTCTCTCTCTCTCACACACACACACACACACACCCACACCCACACATGCATGTTGAAGAAGATTGAGATTCGCAGGAAGTTGATCATCGAGTCCCTTTGGATTTCAGATTGAGGTTTCAGATTATGTTGATTTCAGATTGGGGTTCAATGGAGAAGTATTTTGGAGAGTCCTATTGTTGGGTATGTAAAACACGCATGTGTATAAGTATTTGTACGTATATGCGTATATATGAGCACTAATATAAGTATGGAAAGAGTCTACAATACACTATTTTCTAGAACTCATAATCTTTCAACTAATTGGTAATAGGTAAAGTACCATTTAAATTATATTAATCAACTTTGAGTGGCTTAAATGAGTTGTGTGGAATAGTAAAATCTAACACTATCTTTCAAGTGTAGCCCAAATGCACGTAAATGTACGAATATTGTTAAAGTGAGTTGATTGACTCGGGCAGAAACTCAACCACATGAGGATTAGGTGATACTACTTAAAACCTAACTTTGATTCCATGAGTTGTTAGAGGGTTTCAACACTAAATCTATTGGTCATAAGAGGGGTAGTCTGTAAATTATATTAATCAAATTTGGTGGCTTAGGTGAGCGATAAGAGATAAAGTCTAACTAGAAGTAAAGCCGAATCAAATAAGGATAATTGAGCACTTTAACGAATAATTCGAACTACCTCTCTTTGTTTTGGACAAATACCAAATGAATTCATTCTCAAGAAAAAAAAAAGAAAGTGAAATGATCATCATCATAGACAAAGTGGAAGCTAATTGATTTCTTATTGAGAAAATTAATTTCACATTCTGCAGAGGTGTGTGACAATTCACGTTAATTAGTACATAGATCTGTGCTTCTTTTCTACAAATGAAACCAAATCAATATAATCATCTAACCTAAAAATGAAATTAAGTACTTATACAGTTTTATTAGTGAGGTGGAAAATATACCAGAAATTAAATAAATAAAGTAAATGGTCTTAGTTCTCAACTACAAGTTTCAGTTATTAGTTGTAGTGAAAAATCGAACTATATCAGCGGCCAAAAGCACTGCTAAAGATCTCGAAAACTGCCGCCGGAGACCCACGAGTACTTTAAACGACGTCGTCCTCAGTATTGCCTCAGCATTGCCGAAGCCGGAGCGGTGTTCGGGAAAGAGATTCTGGTACTCCAGTGTCGGGGTTGCTCTTCCTCCTGGACTTCATTCAGGCTATCAATCACAATGTCAGCAACACTTGTTACCACATCCGACCAGTTCCTACAAAAAACATAAGCACAAACCATAATGTTAGAATAAGAAATGGCATTTGCTTCATCGCTTAATTTGTTCCTTTTCAGTTTTCTAACTCGGGCATCCGATTGTCGTGGTTCTTGTTTCTACGTGTATTTCAATGCCAATGTCCTTCAAAAATCATGAAATTAGTAAGAGCGACGAATGATTATCGTCCGGGATACATTTTATTTTGCAAAACAAATTTTCTCACTCGTGCATCCGTTTGCCGCGGTTCTTGTTTCTATTTGTATAAAAGTGTAGTTATCGAAAATTTTGTTACTGTGGTCAGAACCAATTCTACAAAACACTACACAGAATTAGGTTTTGTCAACAAAAATGCTCATTGTTTTCATATCTTATTGTTGTTACAAAAATGGTTTTTATTTTTATTTTTATCGGTGAATGTTAGTATTGTTAGAATAGTAGATGGACTCAAGTCACTCAACCCACCCTTTAACGGAATCAAATGTGACCCCGACGGTGAACTTAGCCTCTTCAAGAGCTGCATTGAACCTTTTCACAGCCATCTCCGGAATACTCTCCGTGTCCAAAACCCTCAGCTCTGACGGCTTGATGTCGTAAAAGAGCGGAATGATCTTCTTCTTGGACTCCATAAGAAGAGCCAGCTCGTGAAGGCAAAAGTACGACTCGCAATAACGGGGCGAAAACACAGTGACGCCGACCTTGCAGTCCCTCACCGCGCGATTGATATTCTCAAACAGCTTGTCCCCGGGTTTCATGTTCTTGCTGTCCAAGAAAGGCCGGAGGTTCTGCCGGGAAAGGTGGTCGTAGAGCAACGAGGCCACCGTCCGCTTCGTGTCGATGCCCCGGTGGTTGATGAACACGTCGCATGGCATTCGGATCGGCAGGCTCCGTTGGTTGAGAACCTGGCGTTGAATCAAGGTCATGGCTCTTGAGTTCATGGTTGTTGTTTTTGGTATTTTTTTGGAAACCCTAGCAAGGAATCTCTCTCTCTCTCTCTCTCTCTCTCTCTGTTGTGATATTGCGGTTGATACTTCTTGTTTTTTTTGGGTAAGTACGGTTGGTACTTGTTGGTTAGGTGCTACTTAAATAGGGCTTTCAAACCCTACTATGGGGTCTTGTTTATTTTCGATTTTAGTCAGATCGAGAAATTTTCAGTTTACTCAAAATAGGAAAAGAAATGTATAAACGTTGAACGTGTATTCGATAAGCGTGTAATTTGACAGAAGACACAGGAAACAACAAAAATCTTTGACCCTTTGAACAGGCCTTTTATAACGCCCTTGGGAAGTTCGGTTGACGGGCAAATTGCGTTATCTATCCCTGTAGTTTTAACAAGCGTTCAATATGGCACAGTATCTTGGAAGATAGTAATTATTATACGGAGTGAAATCCAAACATTTTAGGGTGAAACTCATATCGGTGTGTTGAAAAAGACCATTTGAAATATTGCTTGATCTATATGTATAGAATAATTTTACCCACCCAATTAAGAACCACATGAGCTTTTCCCGTGTGTAATTGTAATTGTAACTGTAGAAATACAACACCTTTTCGCTTGTTGTTCTGACTTCGGTTTGTACTGTTCCAATTGGCTCCTTGCCAACTGTTTTTTTTTATTCTTTTCCCAGGCCTAAGATAACATATGATTGCGGAGGGCCAGGTGCCAACCTAATGGGGATGCCGATTTCTCTGTAATGATGTCTGATCTTAGGTCTGTTTAATCTTTGCATCAGTTGTTTTAATGTTTCAATGATTAACAGTAAATTTCTTTTTGCCAAGCCTAAAAAAAATTGTAACAATGTCCAACAAAAGGGCCACAGTGAAAAAGAATTGAAGCGTGAAGCCAAAAGTTAGTCAAATTCGAAGAACCATGACCTAAGTAAAATGTTGAACAGACTACAGGACCAGATGGCGTAATTACCCTTCAACGACCCTTCCAATACGGATCCTCTAGGTGTCTCGACAAATTTTTGGTCCTGAGCGTATCCACAGGCGATATCAACCATATTTTGGATGATCTAGATTTATTCATTTTCTTTCCTCACTCTATCACTCTCTTTCCTCTTTTTTTCCTTTTAAAATTCGAATCGTCCAAAACATATTTGGCCAACAAGGATCGCCGATGGAGTACCACGTGTGTGGTACGTACCTGCCCGACAAAAAAAAAACCATCTCGTGTGTCTCGACATGTCTTTCTGCACAGTACTATAAAGGATAGAGAACTCCAACATTGGCCGACCAACATACCACTTTTTCCAATTTAATTCCGGGGGCGGCTGAATTGTGTTGTCTGTGAAAAGTATAGTACTCGATCAACCATTTAATAATTCTTTTGTAGTATGTTGCTGGGAAATTAAGGATTTGATTGAACAGAAATGTGTAAGCGCGCTTGTTCCGATTCTTCAGTATGTATCTTGCGAAGAAAGTATATAAGGATTATTTTGAACAGAAATGTGCAAACGTATACCAATTTACATTTTTATATTTTCCACCTAAAACGAGGGTCCTAGTATGGATAGTTT
Source organism: Rhododendron kiyosumense (assembly GCA_019656275.1). NCBI lineage: Eukaryota > Viridiplantae > Streptophyta > Magnoliopsida > Ericales > Ericaceae > Rhododendron > Rhododendron kiyosumense. Next base: position 61,367 of record BPLS01000410.1, on the reverse strand, counting down.
GTCTTTGACATGACCGGAGAAAAAAAATAGTTGAGGTACAGGTAAGTTGACGTAGATACTCCGGGCAATCAAGCAAAATAAATAAAGAAAACTAGTGTCCCACAATGCATGCAGATCAAAATGGATAGATGGGATTTGCGTGAATCTGATCCCTATCCATTTTTGAATTTTGAACTATTTTAATTGAAAGACTACAGAAATCATAGATTTTGCCTTACAATGTAGTTTTTTTGGGTAATAAGTAGAGAGAGATAGAGAAATAGGAGTTAAAATTTATTGGGTACCGTTTGCAGAGAGGAAAATTTGAGTCTAGAGTTTCAAAACGAACATGACCATGTGTCGTGGCAATGAAAATCACTTTCGCTGATAAAAAAATGAAAATTGCTTTTCTATGCCTTGTTGTAATCATCCATGGAGATATGACCTGAGTCACATAATCCCTTGAAAATATCATGCGTTCTTGATCTCAATTCTTAACTCTGCGCTCAAGCTCTAATCCTCTTGCTTGCAAAATTTGATAATTTAGGATATGTGTCAAAGCCGCTTTCACGTTTGTGCTTCCTGTCGACCCCCGGGAATGCGAATTATCCAAACCTAATAGCACGGTGGTTTCAGAATGACCTTTTTCTTCGGCTTCGTTGTTGTGGTTAATTTCTAAGTGAACTCAGCTTTTCTGAGATCGAACATCGAAGACAACCGTGGGGATGCAGCAAGGTACGTATGTCGGAGCCAGGAGTCGATGACAGACTATTGAGGTATTGTTTTTTTTTTTGGGCAAAATATTAAGGCCAGGGTGCTTGTCAAAGGTTACAACAAGTAGTAGGGGGGAGAATCCAACCAAGGTTGAACAAACACCTAGCAGTGTTGTTTCTTCGCTGGAGGCCACTATCGCCATATTGGTGGGCAATGATGGCAGCATGGTTGTAGATTTGACTAGGGTTGATCATCGTATTGGTCGCCACTGGAGTTTAGCCTTCTATATAACCCATGTTTGTACGTTCGAAAGACGAGTGTTTGGGTGATGTCCCCACTTGCAAAGATATTTCCAAGTTTGTCTGGTTGAAAGACGGTTTTTGGGTGTTGGCCCCACCTGGTGACAATCGAGGTTTTGGGCTGTAAGGGTGTATTATTAGCTAGGTTCATTTGCGTTTTGGGTGTTTTATGATTTTTTTGCGTTTAACCTTTAGTTAGATTTTCCTCCCCTACTCTCGACTTGATGTGCCATTTGTCAAGTTTTCTGGAATAAAATGTTACTTTTATCGATTTTATAGAAAGGTGGACAAAAGAATGTGACAGAGGGAGTGACATTCAACAAATTGTTGAATGAGGAAACAGAAGTTACCAAAGGCAGAATACATGAAACGTAGTAAACCAAAAGGACTGTGCCGGCCAACTCAAGTTAGGTATAAACGATCATCACCAAAATCAGAAATTTGCCAATTCAGATTTTTAAAAATACATTCAAAAAATATATATTAATTTCAATCAACGTATACAATTCGTAGCGCATCTTAATCTATGGCTATAACTGCATGAAACTTATTTATCCCTATCCCTATCCATTAAAAAGACAAAATATTATTATAGAAAACAATTATTAAAAATAACATTAGTTTTCTCAAAAAATCTTGGCAAAGGAACTTACGTGATTTCAAATTGTTGACAAACCAAATTACTAGATTTCTAAAGAAAATTTGAAGTGTGAGTAGGAGTAGGGCGGCAGTCCAAGTCTATCGGCGTCTTGGTCTGTCCTTACATAAATCGACACATGTAGTTTGAAAAAATAAGTATAGCCCTAAAATTAGTAGTTTTTTTTTTTTTATCATATCAGCATTGAACAAACTTTAATTAGGCCTCGTTCCGCTAACTAAAATAAGTACTTATTTTTCAAATAAGTGCTTATTTTTGAAATAAAAATTATGTATTGTGAAAGAGTGACTTGTCTCGTAAAACAGAAAATAAGTATTTAAACCTTAGTGGAACGAGGCCCAAGAATGGTCTATCGGTCTCTTGGTCCATCCTTTTAACATGAATCGCCGCCGGTAGTTTGAAAATGTGCAGTAAATAGTCCTACAATTTGTAGTTTTTTTATCTATCAACTTTGAACAAACCTTAATTACGTTGATGTGGACTGGACAATTTGGTCTTGGGTATCTTACAATATTACTTGTTGGTCAGTCGGTACGCATTTATAATTAATTAATGACCCAAGTTCAATTAATGATGTTTTTTTTTTTTATCTCATTTGTAAAGTGAGCAAGTCAAAAATTGCAGAACCCCACTAATCATCTTTGATATACTCTATAATCTTTAATTAATGCTGCATTTTCGATGCGTCGAATCATGATATAGATACATACAAAATTCATGTACCCAAGAAAAAAATATACGCCATACATTTCAACTGTTAATATAATAATTAAAACTCCTGAACAGTACAGAATTTGATAGTACGAGAGAGAGATGAGAGAGAGAGAGATAGAGAGAGAGAGAGATGATGATGATCATGGAACAGGGAACGACTTGGTATCGCAAATGCACTTGTAGGCCATGGGACATGTCTCGGCCTCGGCTAACAACGAGCATTTGAAGCTAACCATAACAAGTTGGCAAGGGGAGCACGAACCACAGGCGTGAGCGCAATCCGGTAGTCTTGAACCGGCGATCTGGACTGTCTCATGATGACCTCTCCTCTTTCTCGCCGGTCTCCTCTTCGCGTGCAGATCATGTTCAACCGCGCTATTGCTCGTGTCCAATCCCGCTGGGCCAAGAGCATGCGGAGAGAAATCAACGTAATCACCTTCTCCTGTTGATTGATAGAGAGAACAATATTTAGAAAAGTAGTCAAATATACCAATTACAAACAGTTAAAGCTAAATTTTGTGAGCTCCACAACAACTAAATCAAGCTCAATATACAAAAAAAAATAGTTTACATGGGTTTATAAATGCACAATTTTATTTAGAAGAATTATAATTGAGATCCAATTAATCCTTGCATTTCACCAAATTTGATCTTTTGACCTCTAAGTCAACAGTGTTCATGGATGGCCAACTAAACTGAACCTAGTTGAGCCCTTAGTCACACAATCTTTTAAAATGGTTAACGCTCGCCCTTTCAATTATCGCTTTGTGCTCACGCTTTACATCCTCGCACTTACGAATTTTAGTTCTTTTGGAGGTTTTTGAGAGACTTTTTCACGCTCATGCTCTCGCACCTACACTAGCACGCGCTTATTTATTCCATAGCCAAAATTCATGATCAGCTGACCGTCTAAAAAAAAAACTGGACCTAGTTGGTTTTTATTTCTGTCAGCTCATTTATTCCACAGCCAAAATTCATGTACCCAATTAAACTAAACTACTTCATGGCTTCATGCATAGTTTATAATTAATACAACTCAAGAAAAGATAGATATATGGCATTACTTGGATGAGACTGGGCTATGTTTCTTGCGAGCATGACGTCTGGAACAAGGAGGAGAAAGGATAACAGCACCAATATACAGATGAGCCCTTTCATGGTTGAGAGAGAGAGAGAGAGAGAGAGAGAGAGAGAGAGAGATGTGATCGATTGAATTATATTGGAGGGGGAGAGGGAGAAATGGTTAAATACACGAGCAGTTAAGGCATGTTGAGGGAGGGTATATTGAAACCAATCACAGGCAGAATATGAGAAGGCTGTGTTTGGGATTATGGTAATCAAATCACATGAAAGAAGAAGAGGTTTTGAAGAACAAGTTCTCTCTCTCTCTCTCTCTCTCTCTCTCTCTCTCTCTAAGTCACATGGTTTTCTACTGCACAGTGAATTTTGCATACAATTGCTCATGTTCACGTTCAATGCAACGGTACCTCCTTTCTTGGAATTTTTTGTGGTCCCATTTACGTGGAAATTTCAGGCCCAACAGTAGGCTTTGATGGGTTTGCATAATGGGTCCATGAGAGACAATGGGCTGAATGATGGGCCAGTTTAAATTCCAGGCCGTCTCCCAAGCCCATAAAACTTGGACCATGGTAGTAACGGGCCGGTCTTTTGTGCGAGCGCTCCACATAATTATTTGCGTGTGCGAACAAGAGCATGGAGGTCTCTTTAAAACACATTTAAAATTATTAAAATCTACGAAAGTGATGATTAAGAGTGCGAAATTGCGGATGTTCTGGACATTTTAAAGATTACATGACTCCATTCTTCTTGACTTTTTTGTCCAAAACTTTTTTCACTATTTTTTTTATTTACTTTTGATCACATTTTGTTTAGCTTTTCATCACAATTTTTAAGATTAATCATTCGCCTCAAATGAGAGAAATAAAAAAAATATAAAAATGTGGATTGATATTGAAAAAAATGTCAAATAAGACCACACTTTAAACAAAAAAAACAATTATTTGATATTTTCTTCGTCTTTAATAAACTTTTTTTTTTGCTTTTGGTAATAATTTTTTTACTTTTTAAACTTCTTTTGTAGATATAAATATTAATCTAAAAAATACTCTCTCCGTCCCAAATTCATTGTCTTTTTTTGATATTCGTGCAGTTTTCAATCGCTTATATCTTTCAATTTGAATCTCCAAAAATATGCAATATGGATCTTATTTGATAGATTTCAATTTGTTCTATAATACAAAGATGTCAAAATCATGAAAAATATTATAGATCGAAAGATATAAGCAAAAGACAAAAAAGTAAAAAAGGAATAATGGACAATGAAAATGGGACGGAGGGAGTATATGACATGAATCTATCAAAAATTTCAAAACGAAAAAAAGAAAAAGTTAAAAAGAGAATGGAGTCCCCCCCCTCTCTCTCTCTCTTCTTACATTTTCAAAGAAGGAAAAACAGAGAGAGATTTTTGTTTTTTATTTTGAACTTCAGAGAGAGAACAATGATCATTGGGCGGCTGACTTTGCAGTTGCAATGCCTGCTGTCAGTCAACTCGATAGCCCGCCTTTGGGGGCTTCTGGTCATCTGCTTAACGAACATTCCGCCCTAAATTGTAGAGAGAGAGGGAAGGGGAGAGTGTAAAAAAGGACAAGAGGTATACTATTAAATCAGTGTGAAGGAAGGGAGAGCTTCAATTCAATCCATGGCGTCAAGAATCTGGCTGGTTGTGATCTTCAATGTCATTGCTTTTTCCCTGGCTGTTGCGGCTGAGCTTCGGAGAAGCACCGTGAGCTCACTCTCTCTCTCTCTCGTGGATTGTTTGGCTTTTGAAATCAAAATCGTGTTGATTATTCCGAATTTCATTACAACTGGGACCTGAGGGAAAAAGCTAAACTTGAATTCCACTGACCAATTCCACTGACCTGGTTCTGACGTAGTTATTCTCGCTTAACATGTGGAATATGATAGTCCATGAACGGGGTTTGAAATCAAGGTATGGTCGCTTTCTCACACCCAAAATGAGATTTCTTGTTCGCCAGAGCCCTAATTTTACTTTCAAGTCAGGAACAGCTTCGACAAGGATAGTTACGTCTCCTGGTCATTGTATCCGTGTCGCAGGACAAGTTCCAACATGTGAAAATATTTTTCCGAGTATTTCTTGTTTTTTTCGGAATTGGACTTGTTTTAGACACGCTCCTTCGCGTATCTGGCACGGTTAAAATTAGACCTGGGTAACGAGTCGTGTCGAGTCGTGTTAATGTCGTGTCAGTCGGGTTCGTGTCACAAATCATTCAACCCTAACCTGACCCATTTAGAATTCGTGTTTCTCGAGTCGTGTTATTTTCGTGTTTCGTGTCAGAAATGCTCAACCCTAACCTTTTAACTTCGTGTTCGGTTCGTGTCGTGTTATCGTGTCTGTTGTCTAACTCTATATAGAATTATAGATATACCATATATTATGTATATGTGTTTGTGAAAATGGGTGACACAGATTAGTAACCGTGTTAGTCGTGTCAATTTCGTGTGTCACGTGTTCAACCCGAACCTGACCCATTTAGAATTCGTGTTCTCGAGTCGTGTCATTTTCGTGTTTCGTGCCAGAAATGTTCAACCCTAACCCGCTAATTTCGTGTCCGGTTCTTGTCGTGTTATCGTGTCTCGTGTCTGTTGCCCAGCTCTAGTTAAAATGGTTATGTAATAGAGTTTTTTTTGAAAATATCCCTCTAACTATCCATCAGATTTTTACTTAATATTCAAACTATCAAAATGTTTTATTTAGTCCTCCAACTATTGGCTTGCATTCTATTTAGTCCTTCCGTTAACTTTCAAACGGACGGCAAAAGTTTTGTTAAAAAAAAAAAATCCAACCACCAATTTGCAATCCTATGGAGTAGAAACGTGATTATGAGAGTTTTAGAGACAAAATTTGATTATGTCTCTTTAGAATAATATGATCAGAATAATAAGATCTTCACACCCATGATCCGAGCTATTCATTAAGGCTCCGTTTGTTTCGATATAAAATGTTTTACGATGTAAAATGTTTTCCATGTAAAATGTTTTTTCAGAAAATAAACTTCAAACTTTTATTTTCCCGTGTTTGGTTGACACTTGAAAATATTTTCGAAAATCAACAAAATAGTGTAGAGAGTGAGATGGAGAGTTTAAACGGTGGATAGATATGAGATTATTGGAATTGAACGTGGGTTAGGATTGGCGGTCGAGGAAACTGAGCAGTGAGAATTGCAAGAGAATGAAGTAGGTTCATTTCGGAAAATAACTTACGGAAAATTTAAGAGTAAGTCATTTTCATCCAATTGATGGAAAATGTTTTACATGTAAAATATTTTCCTCATTTTTTACACAACTAAACACCGAAAAATAGGTAAAACATTTTACCGAAAAATATTTTACGTCCAAACAAATGGAACCTAAATGTAAAACATTTTTTCAAGGGCCCAAGTTAAAAATCAGCTCAATCGAATACTTATAGATGTTTGATCCAATTATCTAACTTTTCATTTAATGAATATGGGTGTGAAGATCTTATTATTCTGATCATATTATTCTAAAGAGACATAATCAAATTTTGTCTCTAAGGCTCTCATAATCACGTTTCTTCTCCATAGGATTGCAAATTGGTAGTTGGAATTTTTTTTTTTTTAATAAAACCTTTGCCGTCCGTTTGAAAGTTAACGGAAGGACTAAATAGAATGCAAGCCAATAGTTGGAGGACTAAATAAAACATTTTAATAGTTTGAGGATTAAGTAAAAATCTGGTGAATAGTTGAAGGGATGTTTTCAAAAAAAAACTCTATGTAATATATGAATTTTATATGTGTATAATATATAGTATCAATTTAGTTGTTAGTTTAGTATCCCTCATCGTGTTTGTGTTCTAGACTTCTAGTTATTGGAAAAATCACGTATCCATGTCGTGTCGTATCTGTGTCCTGTGCTTCTGAGGTGTTGCCCTACCAATGATTAGCCGGAGAACCCACTGATGCCTAATTAAGTATGTGAATTGGGAAAAACTAGGAAAGAGAGCACAAGTTATTGTGATTGCATACCATCACTTTTGGGGGTGGAGTTATGTTTATAGGAGTATATATATTTGGTCCAAGGCTCTACAGCGCTTAGGACTTCCCCAACTATAGGCAAGCCCCCCTTTAGGATTCCCTTTCCTTATCAAGATACGAATCAGTCCACATAAATCAGTCTGGTCATTTCCCAAATCACCTTGGTCTCCTCGTTCATTAGAGAAGGGCGGTGGAGATACTCCAAGATGAACGAGGAAACCAAAGTGATTACGGAAATGAAACCTGCTTTATGAGGGCTTGATGCGTCATTTGATGAGGATGGAATCTCCAATTTCTACCCTACCAAACAAACGATGGCTCCTGAAAGCACTTCAGGGCTAATAGCTATCCAATTGGCAAGATCTATAGGATGATTAAAGTTTCGCCCAAATTCACCAACTACTCGATAGCTTTTTACACATTTCTGAATATAGCCAAGAATGCTTTGTTGAACCCTTCATCATTAAGAAAATAAACTAGAATACGTCAGGCAAATTGTAGGGCAAAGCCTTTAAAACCAAACAAAACAGGAACAAAGCCTGCTGAAAAAGATAAAAAAGAAAAGAAAAAAAGCCTGCTGAAAACAACAGCAAGGGACATGCCCCTTGAAGCAAACAAACCACGGCCTAACAGGCCAAAGATACAATGGAACACCCTCCAATCTCTAGCCAAGAGCCTATTATTGTCTGACTTCTTCACCTTCCTCCAAGAACACATACAAGCTCTAACTTCCTCCACAATCCGAAGAAGGAAAGTTTCAGCAGTGATCTCCTTCTTCTGAAATAACCTGCATTTCTTTCCCTCCATGGCCACTAAATGGAAGCAGCCAAGGACAGCTTGTGGACAATATGGGGGCAGGAGTTCCCAGCTCTGTTGCCACAAACCCAATCTCCGAAGTTTCAGGATTCCATTCTCCTTAGGTGTAGGACTGATTTGGATCTTTGTTCTCTAAATGGGTGCTTAGGATGCAGAAACCAGAAGGCAAAACAAGATCAAAGAAGCAAAATTTCGATATTTTTATATTCTTTTAATATGGTAGAATGAAAATTTGTGCTTAACTTCTTCTAATGATTTGATCTGTTGGTGTTGAATTTGCTGAGGGAGATTTCTTACTCTTGAGTTTGTTAGTTTTTTTTTTTTTTTTCCCCATAGCCAACTAAAATGTATCTTTCTTATTTAAGCACGTCAAGCTGGTTGCATGGAGTTGTATTTGTTTTGGTTGAATTCAAGAGTCATGTTTTCATTTTGAAACTTACTTTACTTGAGTTGGGGCTTTTAGCTTGAAGTGCTCTCATTCAACTTTCCGCAGGATATATATAATATATATCATGACACTAGCTAAGAACTGATCTAACAGTATTTTTAACAACAGGCCACAGTCAAACCAGACTCTGAATTCAATTACAACTACTGTGTCTACAACTCTGGCATTTCTACTTGGTATGGTGTTGGTGCGATGTTGTTCGTCATGGCTAGTCAACTGCTCATTATGGTTTCCAGCCAATGTTTCTGCTGCGGGAAGGCTTTGAAACTTGGAGGTTCAAGGGCTTGTGCAGTTCTTCTTTTCATAACCTGCTGGTATGTTCCCATATTGAAGCATTCAAGTTTACACTTGCGAACTGATCTTAGCTACAATTGGAAAAGTTGAGTGTCACATTTCTTGACCAAAATGACTACTAAACTCATAATGCATAACTCTAGGCTTTAGGGCTGTAAATATAAATGTCAGATTGTTCAAAAAAGAGGAAATTGCATAGCAGTGGGAAGAGGGGCAAAAAATGCCCCGGTCATGGACTAGTTTTTAGGAATTCAAAAGTCATGGGAAGGAGAAGTGTAATTCCAAATACATGGAATTCAAAACAGAGGTGGACAAAAATACCTCTTCTCCTACACGATGTCGTTCCCCTTCTCTCTATTCCCTCCCCAAAACGTGAAACTCTCCCACGCAAATCACTATGAAACCCTAGCGCTGAACCACCACCCCGCCGCCGCCCCCCCCCCCCGCCGCCGGTGTTGGTCACTCCTTCCATCTTGTTGCTCCCTCTCTTCTCCTCTCTTTCTTGCCAACCGACGACCAGAGAGCAGCCATCTTTCCTCAATCAGGTTTCGTCGGAATTCAGTGGATTTGAAGTTGGGGGAATTCAATCAGCGCTGGAAATTTCCCCAACTTCA
>BPLS01000410.1:19269-51635 GCA_019656275.1 Rhododendron kiyosumense | reverse complement strand
CCGGGGGGGGGAGGGGGGGGGGGGAGATGGGTGTTCAGAGTGATTTGGGTGGGAAGGTTTCATGTTTTGGGGAGGGAATAGAGAGAGGGGGAACGACATCGTGTAGAAGGGGTATTTTTGTCCACCTCTGTCTTGAATTCCATGTATTTGGAATTACTCTTCTCCTTCCCATGACTTTTGAATTCGTAAAATCTAGTCCATGACCTGGGCATTTTTTGCTCCTTTTCCCACTGTTATGCAATTTCCTCTTCAAAAAATCGGAAGTGGTTGATATATTTCTCGAAGTATTCGTCAACTATAGGGCTTTGCCCCTGAGATTTCCTTAATTGCCTTAAAGATCTGTTTAATTTTAGTCATTCAAGCCGATCTGAAATTGCTTCAGTCGAGCCAAGAACTAAGTTTCACATATCGATAGCCTTAGTTTGTTTTCACTTTCCACAGTGAACTAATCTCAAACTTACTTTTGGCGAGGCGACCTGGTGTAGCTAGGTTGTTTTTACATCCCCATATGGATATATACCTCACCATACTTAAAATCAGCACTATTATTTCTATCAGGATGTTTTCCATCACGGCAGAAGTGTGGTTGCTGGCGGCTTCAGTGACTAATGCCCACAAAACTAAGTACCGAATGATTTTCGATGTAGGGTCTGCAGACCCTGTCTTCTGCCATACCATGAGAAAAGGAGTTTTTGCAGCAGGGGCAGCTTTCATTTTCTTGAATTGTATTGTCTCTGAGCTTTACTATGTGTGCTTTTCCAAGGCCAGGGAAATCTCCGAATCATACGAGGGAGAGGCTGGTATTGCTCTAATTAAGTAAATAACTAAGCTCGTTTATGGCGATAATGAGCATCGTATTGTGCTATCTGCAACTGTGTCAACTCTCAGCAAGAAATTTGATTGCTTCATGCTTCCTGTATTGGTGTGATTTGCCTTTCGGGAGTTTAATCTAGTTAGAGACAGCTTGTCTTTTAGTACTTGTTTCATAACTCTGTTTCAATGTTCTTCTAAACTTCTCCATTCGTATTTTCGTGTCTGGTGACTGGTGAGGCTCTTGTAAGTTGTAACTTGTATTACGGTATATTGTTTTCTGTTCCTTCACAATGTACTATAAAATTACAAAAAGTTACTTATGGGTGTGATAGTATCCATTGTTTTCTAAGTGAAAAAGGTACATATTGCAATTTTTAATGCTGGAAGTTTGTGTGGGCTCTTAACATGATTTCGTCGGAAGCTGGAGGGTTAACGCAGCAAAACACTCGGTGGAGGGAGGTGGGGAAGGAGACAATGCTGTGCTTATCCATTCTCTTTCGATGCACCTTGTGATAAACATCAATATTTACTACGCTATCATGATTGGAGTACAGAGTTATTTGTAGACACTATGGCCTGGTTTGTTAACCCGCATAGGCTGCAGGATTGGATTGTTGAGGCAAGGCAATGTGATACATAGAACTGAGCCACATACATGTACAAATACATGCCTGACCATTCAGCTATGTACATGAATACTTTATCTAGGACTCAAGCAATTTCCAGAACCAAAACTTACTGATCTAAGTCAAATTAAATGTCCAACTCCTTCCCCTGAACTTGTTTCCTTTCGTTGAAGTCCTTATTTTTCGAAAGTCTTGTCAATGCGGATAGCAGTGTTTGATGTAAAACTATCAACGTGGTCTTGAAATCCACCACCAACGGAAACAATTCCTGGCCATTTCTTTGAACCTTGATGTTCTCTTTCTGCACACAATCGAAATTCTTCTTCCCATGAGCGTGTAATGCTTACGATTCTACATATGGTTGTCATCTAGTTTGGCCTTTCGCATGGACGTTGTGCAAGTCTTTTCATTCTAGAATTTTTATAACTATGTATTATCTTAATTTTCTTTTTTCTTCAACCAATTATCCTCCTATACTAGTTGAAGAGATGATTGACAATTGAGGACGAGAATTCACCATTGCCAATTAAGTTTTGATCTGCAATTTTTTGATCACCCTAGGTTGAACAGATTTATTTGGTGTGATTTGTTTTATATTAGTCAGTTTTTTTCTTATTTCCCTGTAGGAATTACGCTGTGTAAGTATAAGACAGATTTGTCATAGTTAGGGAAATTTCAGTTTCATTGAATATTTTTACGCTGTGTAAGTATAAGACAGATTTGTCATAGTTAGGGAAATTTCAATTTCATAATCAGATTTAGAAGGATCGAATTTTGTCAACTTTATAAATAAGGCGTGTTTGCGATAGTTGTAGATATAGATTTTAGACTCATTCCTCCCTTTTTTTTGAAAAAGAAAAAATTATTCAATGTATTTGGAACACCACCACGTGATACTTCAAGCCTCTCATCAACCACATATATTTGTGGGACTCGAAACTAAATGTGTGAATCTCAGTGTGGTGAACAGAGACTTGTGGCATCGCTGCGTGATGCCCTGGGCACTAAGTAATCTCTCGAACAAAAGTGTTCTACAGTATAATTATCACCCGAAATCCAAAACTCGAAACCTGATTGGTTACTTGGAATTGAAGTGACAGAATACAACTGCCAAAATTATCTTATCCTCTCTGCCCTTTCACATCCATTTCACAGAAAACCCACTTTTGGTTTCTTCATAACATCCATTTCCACTCCATATAACTCTGCACACATCACTGAAATTTTTTTTTCCTCTCATCCAAACACTCCTCTACGCATAAAAATTGAGATTTTTGTGGAGAAACCCAGTTCAATTTGAAGATGCCCATGGCTCTCCAGGCTGCAGCTCTGGTTCCTTCTGCTTTCTCCATTCTCAAAGAGGTTTAGTCCCTGTTTGGTAGCTAATTTCCATAGCTTTGAATCTGCAATGAATGATAAAACAACTTAGTATATCTTGTGGGAAATGTGTTATTACTGGTTGCAGGGAAAGTCCAGTGTATCACTAAAGGAATCCTCTCTTTTTGGAATTTCAATTTCTGACCATGTCAAGTATGATTTCAGCTACCCTTCTTTGAGATTCAAGGTACCAAGTTCTAACTCCATCTATTTACTTGTTTTATACAGAAAAAGAATAAAATTCTGTTTGGAACTTGTGGAAAAGAAAGGAAAGGAAATGAAAATAAAAAAGAGGGAAAATGTGAAGAAAGTAAATTCTTTTCTCTTATTTGGTTGTAGAAAGAAAATGAAAAGAAACTATGAGAAAAATGAATTTCTCTTGTTTGATTTCAACAGGAAAATGGAAAGAAAAGGAAATTCTTTAACTATCTCTTCCTAAAAATTGTGTGGTGGATTTTCTCTTCCATTTTGCTTAACCATATCCCTTTCCGGAGCCTTCTTTCCTTCCTATTTTATTTTCCTTTTCCTTCAAATAGGAACCAAACAATCGTTCGGGAAAATTCTTTATTTTCCTTTCTTTTCCCTCATTTTCCATAGGTTCCAAACAGAAGTTTTCTGTGAAAATGAAATTTAGGTAAGGAAAATGACGGGTAACCAAAACAATCAAATTTAGGTTACAGTTTTTTTTTTTTGGACAACAAGGAGGTATCCCCACACCCAAACGATGAGACTAATCCACCTATGGCCAGTTGCAGGGAACCAACACCCACGGAAAGCATTTAGAGACAGATAGGCGGGGGACCACTTGACACGCCAATGAGGCTACCCACGTGGACTTTCACCTCCCAATTACTGGTTGACCTACCCCTCAGTATTCGAACTCACACCTCTAGAGTGGGAGCAAACCCCCGGCCAGTGGAGACAACCCTTGTTGGGTTTAACTTATAGCCTTGTACTACTTGTTTCTTTCTTTGTTTTTTCTATTACTAGCTAGTAGATTTGGCTTTGATCACTGCATTCTCATATTTTATTTTCTTTCACCTTTTTGTTTTCCTCCATAAATCACTCCACGTACCAATGGTACCATGACCCAAGCAAAGGCCAATTTTCTCCTCTTTTTCTTTTTTCTTTTTTTTTTGAGCATAGGCCTCCCGTGTTTCTAAAAATGATAGTCCATTCTAAAGCATTACTGATGACAAAATGGTTATGGATTGCTTTTGGTACTTGGAAATCTAATTAAGAAGTTTAAGTGGCAGAAAAGGCATATAACTATTGGAAATGACCAGTAATTTGTCTGAAAGTAGAAAATATTGAATGTGAACTTATTTGCCAGTTTTGGAGTGTTTCAATGCCATTTTGTTGTTTAGAAGTTAGTCCTTATGTCGAGTTCAAATGCTTTCTGGGTGGTACGCGTTGTTGCCATATGTACATATCTCTGATTTAGAACGAGGAAACGATGTTCCTTCCCTCCATAGTGACCAATATTTGAAATCTCATGGTTTTGGTGAATAATTTAAGTTGGTTTTTGAGCACAGACGAAATCCAACCAAAGAAAGCATTCAATTGGACCATTAAGAGTTCGAGCAGTGGTTACTACTCCATCAGTCAGCAGCGCTACAAATGAAGGGAAGAAAACACTAAGAAAAGGCATTGTAGTGATCACGGGAGCTTCCTCTGGATTGGGCCTAGCCACTGCCAAGGCCCTAGCAGAAACAGGAAAATGGCACGTTATTATGGGCTGCAGGGACTTCCTCAAGGCCGAAAGGGCAGCCAAAGCCGCTGGCATTGCCAAGGAGAATTACACAGTCATGCACTTAGACTTAGCCTCGCTCGACAGTGTAAGGCAGTTTGTTGATAACTTTAAGCGATTGGGGAGCCCCCTTGATGTGCTGGTTTGCAATGCGGCAGTCTATTTGCCCACTGCTAAGGAGCCTACTTTTACTGCTGAAGGGTTTGAGCTTAGTGTTGGAACTAATCATCTCGGACACTTCCTTCTAGCACGATTGATGCTCGATGAGTTGAAGCAATCAGATTTCCCATCGAAGAGACTCATTATTGTCGGCTCAATTACAGGTACTGCAGATAATCATTGAGTGAAATAGTCAATTATAGATTAACCCTGTTTTCATGGACCTACATTTCTTGCTAATAGGCTATTGATTTGATATTGGTGTCCAAAAGTGTTTGTTGCATCATCTGCGAAGCGTTGATGACCTAAAACGGTATTTTCATAAGCTAACATAAAATTGATTGTGCTGAAGTTGTTGGATAGTTGGTGTTTCTACTTTCTATGTTTTGTCGTAAACCTGATTGCTTACTCCCCAATTACATGAATCAATAGTTCAAACCGCACTCAAGGTTGCGCATTCCCATTCTTATAGGAACATTTGTACTAGTACAAATGGTATCTCCAATTACAGCTCTCTATAGGATCTAAAAAATGCGTCTCTTCTCATCATCCTGTGGTTGTAGATTACAGATTTTAAGCTTCCTAGAAGCTGCAACAAACACCACCTAAGTTAATGGCTAATGGATACTTTTCCTATCAATGTTGATGTACTAAATATGTTGTTCTTGCAAACTTGCGACCTATGATAGGTAACACCAATACCCTGGCTGGAAATGTGCCTCCAAAGGCAAACCTAGGGGACTTGAGAGGGCTAGCTGGGGGGTTGAATGGATTAAACAGCTCAGCCATGATCGATGGTGGAGAATTTGATGGTGCCAAGGCCTACAAAGACAGCAAGGTCTGCAACATGTTGACCATGCAAGAGTTCCACCGCCGATACCATGAGGAAACCGGTATCACATTCGCTTCCCTTTACCCAGGTTGCATCGCCACAACTGGCTTGTTTAGGGAACACATCCCCTTGTTCCGGCTCCTTTTCCCTCCGTTCCAGAAGTACATCACCAAGGGCTATGTATCTGAAGAGGAAGCAGGAAGTCGACTTGCACAGGTAAATATTGCTGGTTCATATATCTTTTGTTCTCTGCATTTTATGTTTTAGCTTTTGTTTGTCGTGTTTGGAGACACAAGAGTCTGAGATTTCTGAAGCACTCACCCTTTCCGATCGCGTTTATTTCTGTGCAAAAATAGCCTTCAGAATGCGATAATGTGTTTTGGTCTTGTCTGGAAAGTGGGTGTTTTCAGAAAACATCAGTGAACAATTTTTGATTTGGTGTTTCTTGAAAAGTCGAAAGTTGTTATAAACAGTCAATAAACAGTTTTCCAGAGCGTGTCACCATAGAAGTATTCTTCATTTCCTTTAAAACGAAGAGAATACAATGAAACCATGCCATCCGATTATTCACCATAGAAGTATTCTTTTTTTTTTTCCTTTGAAACGAAGAAAATACAATGAAACCAATGCCAACTTCATAATCGGAGTTCCCACTGCCTAAGTATTTTTCATAAGTCTGAGGAGTTGATTCTTGATTCAGGTTGTGAGCGAACCAAGCTTGACAAAGTCGGGTGTCTACTGGAGTTGGAACAATAACTCCGCTTCCTTTGAGAACCAATTGTCTCAAGAAGCCAGTGATGAGGCGAAAGCTCGTAAAATATGGGAGCTGAGTGAGAAACTTGTTGGTTTGGCATAAATGAGAGCTTCAAATTGGATTCTTCAAACCAGAATAATCTTCATGGAGATAGAAGATTAACATCGGGATCCAGTTGTGAGTGTAGAATTAGGCTATGGAGTTAATTTGTAGTTAAAGAGATTTTCCCTACTGTAATCTGTAAAACCATGAAATCTGAGCCAAAGTGCACAATAAGATCACTCAGTATTTTCAAGCTTAATCATATTCTACCTTTTGCATTCTCTACCAATTACTTGCAATTGGAAATAGAACTTCAGAGCAACAAATTTTCATGAACATTGGTTCTCTCATATATTTGCAAACGTTTGGGTCTTCTTACGCAAAGTGGCATGCATACATGTATAATACATCCTATCAACTACAGCTCATAACCAGGAAACCTAGCCTCAGATGGTTCAGTCATGTCCAGAAAGACATAAGCCATTCCTCCAATGCCTTCAAACAGTGAAAAAGGGCGATCACCTCCGTGCATTACCCCCTCCGATATAAGCCTTTGAGATTTGTCATGTAGAAAGCAAGCAAAAGCTGATGCCGTGACAAAGTCCAACTCGTTTAAGCAACCCCCGGTTCCACACCACCTCCCCTGCATCTATGGCTGCCTTAAGGAACTCCTCATCTCCAAAAACCTGACAATATGGAAATCATCATTGTAAGCAGAATAGGTAAGATCTCAAGACTCTTCTCCTGACAGACTTTTCCTACGGAAGGTAATCCAAGATGTCCCCCTGGTAGGGTAGTACACTACAAATCAACAAGGGCCTAAAGTAACTAATAGCTAGTTGGCCACAAGTAGCTAGTACGCGATTCTAATTTCAAATAAAAGTTGAAAATAACAGCCCCGAATCCCAATACGCTTTACCTCGGCTGCTTTGACAAGAGTAAGAGCAACCCCAGAAGCACCATGACACCAATGCACAAGACGGTCTGATTCACTTCCATGACTCGAGGGATAGTTTCCGCTAGGGAAACGGTTTCTTATCATAAAGCGTAGTGTACCCTTAACATCCTCCACCTCGTCTGGCTTCAGCTCCATATCCATCAAAACATGCATAATCCCAGCTAATCCATGAGCAGCGCCCCAGTACTTCTTCCCATGCCATTCATACATCAACGGGCATCCTCCCTTTTTTGCCAATCTTCTACCAGAGCTGATAATTTCATCGACAACAAGCCTCTACAGAAGAAATGGAGAGAAAAAAATGATCCAACCCTCTAAATTAAAAAAACAAGGCAGTCAGAAAGACGGCAAAGTTTTCACAAGGTCTAACTGTGCGGTTAGGAGATATTGTATCTCTTCCAATATTCTTATTTAAGAATGAGCATGCCCACAAGAACCCTGCTCTCCCATATAGCAACTCATTTGGAAGATCTTTAGGAAGGATAATCTGCAACCAAAAGCCAAAAGAAGGGAAGGAAAAAAATAAAAAAGAATTATTGCATAAAGCAAATAAAGAAAAACCAATGCTACATTTTATTAAAAGACATCAAATGCAAAGGAAACAGAATCGAACTGAAATTTTGAATGCACAGTCACTACCTCTTTAAATTTGGTCAAATACCGGTCGCAGAGCCCTACATCACCACTGTGCTTTGCCACAACAGCACCAAGAGCATAAACACCACCCCGCCCACAAATGAACGTTACCTGCCTGCCATTGGACAAATCACATAACACAATTCTACTTAAGCAAAATCACCCATTTCAATGGCTGGTCTAGAACAAGTAAGCCTTGACACAATGCGCAAACTAGAGCATCGGCAATTGATCAACCCCACGGCCCACACATAAGATGGCCACCCAAGTTAGCCAAGTGTTACATTCCCAATACATTATTTTGAGCATTTCAGCACATCTTCACATTCCTAACCATCATCTAGTTTAGTATGTGAACTATTTCAATTAAAGGAGAGCTAAGAGTAATTCCAATATAAGGCACAGGTCTAATCAATTTAGTACCCACAAAATTTGAATAACTTCTTATCTGGTCCAATTTGTCCACTTTCTTAACTCTGTACTCAATGTTACTTCCTGAACATTAGCACTATCTCAGTTTTAACTTTAAACCACTTCACGTTTTTCTTTTGAGATAGATCACTGGTGCATGGTTCCACAAGCACCATGTTACACCATTCATTACCACATATACACGCAATACATATCTCAACCTATTCATATATGCAGATAAAATTACCTGGAATCACGAGATACAGTGTCACAGGCCTTAATAATCTCAGAACAAAGGCAAAGATCGTCCTTATTGTTAGTAATTTGATAAGATTTGAAGAGCAGGTAAGCAGTCCCAAGAGCCCCAGTATAAACGGTACAGTCTAGTATACGTCTCCCACTTCGCCCCCACGTCTCCTTCACAACCTGAAAGGCAAAACCTAGTACGTAACACAAACACATTGTGGACATTTCCCTTTGGAAAATTAGCAACAACAAAACGGAAAACGGACAACAGATAGCTCAGAAATAAAAGGTTAAGTGGGTATCTGACTATCTGTCTATTTAAATGTCAGGGCAATATCCAGGCCTTAGTCACATCTTTCATCTTTGACTCAAAACATGATTTTTAGATAGATATTTTGCAAACCCTTCTCCCACCTTAACTCAATGTCTCTATGTCCAAGGCTGCTTTGTGACTTCAAAGAGAATCTACAATGGTAAGCCATTTCTCAAGCCAAAGCCATTATCTGGCATGAGGTCCCAATGAGCTGTCGGACATTTCTCAACCAAAAAATGGCTTTGCCATTTATCAAGCCAAATTTGGCACCACCGAGCAACCTTGCCAAATTTAGCAAAATACTACTACTATAGCAAGCTGAAAAATAACTTTGGCGCACAAAAGATAGCTCGGCACTATAAACTAACTACTGTGTCATTAAAGAAGTTAATTATTCAAATTTCTGATTAAATCCAAAGCTACAAATGGGAGTGCTTGGTATAATTGAAATATTTACTCAGACTAAGCAAAATTTCGAGTAAAGAAGGGGAGATGGTGATTTAACTGTCTCTTTTGCGTCAAGAGCTGCTCGTTTTAGTGTGTCGGCGACTGTGTTGAAAGGAAGAGAGAGAAGCTTTGTGAGCGAATCTCCACTTCTTTCGAAGGCTGATTGCTCCTCTGCTGGTGTTTCTGGGACGAAGTCGGGCATTTTGTTGGGGAAGAAGCGGTCCGCCATCTCTCTCTCTCTCTCTCTCACTAGGCGCACGCGCCTCTAAGGCTTTGTTTGGAATTAGGGAAAAGAAATGAGAAAAAAATTGAGAGAAAACAAGAGGAAAATTAACTATTTACAAAACTAGAATACTCTCCTCTTTCAATCTAGGGAAAATTTTAATTTTTTTTTTTCTTTTCTCTCACTTTTCCAATCCAAACAGAGCCTAAAGTCTTCCTATATGTGGACGAAGTCTCTGGTTCTTTCTCTTGCCTGTCATCGAGCCATGTGGAGAAAAGCTTTTAGGAAGATGCCTTCGGGCGATTCTGAGAACTCACAGCCACTTGGGTAGAGTGGATTTTACAAGAAAAGGAAAAAAAAAAAAAAAGTTTCAAATCATTTATGTTTAGGAGTAATTGATTACTATAAAAATAAGTTTTTTTTTTTTTGGGTCAAACGGAAATTCAAAAATAAGTTATTACTTTATTGGCTCCTCGTCTTGCTCATCCAAATAGTGAGATTTGATGAAAAATAATTTTTTTTAGAGTAGTCTCCCCTTTAGTATTTTGTGGGCCTATTTCGGGTCCACATTAATAATCAAAATTGTTTATCATGTAGATTTTATTGAGACGAGCCACTGCACTAAAAATCACGTCCATCGGATTTGTATTGATACCTGTTCGAAACACATTTATTTGATAAAAATGATGTTGGGCACACTGGATAGGAAACCGCCCAATACTATTTTTATCAAATAAATGTGTTTTACCATGTATCAATACAAATTCAATGGACGCGATTTTTTGGTATGGTGACTTGTCTCGACGAGTTCTACATAATGAACAGTTTCAATTATGCCCAAAATAGGCCCACAAATTACAACTGGCCAGTAGATTGGAGGGAAGACACTGGAGGGGAGGTCAACTCCCTTTTTTTCTCTCATTTTTTCCACCATCCAAATGAGCTGTATTATGGAGTAATGTGGAACTGTACAGTATTTCTTTCCTTCTTTCTTTCATAACTCGGGTATCTTACGTCGAAGGTTGGGATTCAATCCATCCAACGCTCCTCGTTCTTTTTGGTTCAAAATTTGATACTTTCTACACTCTCCAACAAGTCTAGAACCATAACAACCCATAATGCTATGGGTACACTAGTTGTGTACACATACCGCCCACGCGACAGGCTTGGTTAAGTAAGGGAGCCCATCTTTTCTATTTGCAATTCAGAATTTCACCCAAATTTTGATCTGAGAGTTTTACCCATTTTACTAACTCAAACCCACCCCCCTCCAGAATATTACTCCCATTATCGACGCCATTTTTACCTACCACTGACGACACCGGCGACCACCACCATCGCCGCCGACCACCATCAAGGCACCACATTATTTTCAATTCAAATTTCCATCCACAAGTGTCCAAGAAATCGAGGAAAGGAGACCCAGATTTTTGCCCCAAAACCAAAAACCATTGAGGAACCCATCTCTCCCAAACTTCTGCTCCCCTTCTCTCTTTGTCTCTCTCAACCACACAGCTTAATATGTGCACTCAAAGGTAAATCCAAATTTAATATGTCAACTCTATAACCTCTTTTTATTTCTTTCTTTAGGCTCTGTTTGGAACTTATGGAAAGGAAAAGAAAAAAAAAATTACAATTTTTTTCCTTTCATTGTTTGGTTGGGAGAGGAAGAGAGAAGAAAATAAAAGTTTTAAGTTCAATGAATAATAAATTTTCTCTCATATTTTTCTCTCATTTTCCTCCCTTTTTCTTTTCTTTTCTTTTCTGTAAGTTCCAAAAAGAGAATGTGCTCAAAATTATTGGCGGTGGGGTGTTGAATATAAAAGTTTTTTTTTTCCCCCCTCTCTATTGTGTATTTGTGTTTTATGAGAAGATCGATTGTGTTTATTGGTGTATGGGTTACTGGTCAATGGGCTGTAAAGCCCTAGCCACCGTATTCGGAGTCCATATGTGGTGCTGGGTGGCTTATAAATGAACTGAGCCGTTCGTTAATTGTTCAAGACTCGACTCAGTAAAGTTTAGTTGGAGTTCGATTTGTCTCTTAAATGAACCGAACCTTAGCCTTAATTTTAGGCTCGTTTCATAAATGATCGAGTCGAACTTGAACCTAGCGGTAGTTGGCTCGATTAGGCTCATGAACCTCAAATATAGGTATATCAATGGAATTTTTATGAGAATTTTGTACATGTAAATAATAAATTTTTTAGAACTTGTACAAGTATAAACGTTTACAATTACTAAAAAATTATTTATGTATATGTTTTTATTGTTTTATATATGTAATTTTATTTGCATATTTAGACCTATATGAGAGTATAAATATATGATATTATTGACTTGTTAAGGCTCATGAATAAGATCGAGTTCGAGTCAAACCTAGGCAAGCTCAGCTCGAGTTAGACTCGTCAAATTTTCATTGAGTTTGGTTCAGGTTCGAGTTCATTCAAAATTTAACGAACTAATTCGAATATTTTAGTATTCGGCACAACTCGGCTCGTTTACGGCCCTTCTGGTACACAAAAGCGGTATTGGTGTATGGGGAGCTAAATAACTTGACAGGCTTTAGCTGGTTCCTTGTGTTCGTAAACAAGTCTTATAGACGATGAAACCAACCCATGACTGCTGACGTGGCAGTGGGTCCCATGCCACGTCAGCAGAAGCCCAAATTTTTTATTTAAAAAAATTTGAAAATTTGAGGAGGAGGTCAACACCCACCACCGGATTCACCTTCGGCGACTAACCCTCCAGGCCTCCACCCACCACAATGTCATTGCCGTCTATCACCTGTGTGACTGTGTCGGTCCACCCTTGTTCTCTCTCTCCTCCATGGCTTGTCGCCGACCCATCCACAATAACCCACCGCCAACCCAATGGTTTGATTTCCTTTTCTTTTCCAAAACCAACGAAAAAATTAATGACAATATTTCCAAGAAATGGGTTTAATTGGGTTTTCCTCATGGTGGTAAACTGGTAACGGTGATGGTAGTAGTGAGTTGTCGAGTTGATTTGGAGCTGACCCAGTACAAGCAGGACCTCCTCGCCGTCATCTCCCAAGTCCCCACGCCAGCCAGCTCCAGTGGAACCCAAACGCCTCCGCCTACAATTGGGTCGGCGTCTCACTAAACGCCGACCCAGGTGTAGGTGGAGGCGTTTGGGTTCCACTGGAGGTGGCTGGCGTGGGGGACCTGGGAGATGATGGCGAGGAGGGCCTGCTTGTCTTGGGTTGACTCCGCTTCGACTTGGCAACTTAGTATGACCATCACTATTACCACTATGAAGAAAGCCCAATTAAACCCATTTCTTGGAAATACTGCCATTAATTTTTTCGTTGGTTTTGGAAAGGAAATCAGACCATTGCGTTTGGCGGTGGGTTATTTGTGGACAGGCCGGCGATGAGCCATGGAGGAGAGAGAGAACGAGGGTGGACCGATACAGTCACACAAGTGACAGGCGGTAATGACGTTGTGATGGGCAGAGGGTTGGTTCCTCTTCAGGGAAAATATTTCATTTTTTTTTTTTTAAATTTGGAGAAAATTGAGCCATTCAAATATTGCGAGAGTGCACTACTTCGATCATAAAGAGAAAGATGTACAAGTGTTGTTAGAGAATGTTGAAGGAAATCTTGGTGGATTAATCAAAAAGTTGAAGAATTAGGGTCGGAGCCGAGAAGCGACCTCCGAGGAAGTTGGTGGACATGCATAAGATCCGATCTTAGTAAGATTATTAGGTATGCCCCTAATGTTTGGTATAAAGCAAGGAGTAGCATTTTTGCTTGATTCAAAGTCCCAAACTTACTCCTTCGGAAGGATGATGTTTGGGTATATCCCTAGAGGGACAAACAAAGTTATTAACGGCATCAAGTCATAGTGCTCCGGAATGTCACATTACATGGTTAAGGAACCTAATCTTAGAGGTGTTTGGAAAACTATTCGGGGGAGACGTAGGGGTACTAGATAGTTAATTGTTAAAGGATTGGCTCCATCTTCTTGGATATGGAGGATTGCTTTAAGAGTTCTATTTTGTTTAAAAAGCACTTTAAGAGGTAACATATATGTGACTCTCTTCCCCTTGGTTATTTAGCATTTTTATTTGATTGATTTAAACAGAATTAAATAATTTTTTGATTTGTTTTTGAAGGTGGATGGATAAGAGTTCATTGTTTTGGACGAAAGAATATCAAGTGTTTAGGTTTGAAAAAAATTATTACCATGTGGACATTGGGATGATTGAAGAAGGGAATTTTAACATTGCATTTAATTAATCTGAGTGGAAACAATATATCCCATGGAATTCGGTACTTGAAGATGTCCTTTTGCATGACAGTACTACATATAAGAAGACGGGATTAGATTTCATGTGTTTCTTGAAAAATGTGGGCATTCGCTACAACGAGAAAAGGAGAAAACGAAACAAGAATGATTTAGGTGTCAAGTCTTTATCAGTTGGGTTACGATATGTCTAAATACCAAGTCTGGTGAGCTCCGAAACACTACCTGATGTGATGCTTCTTCAGTCCTTAAAAAACCATGAACTATTATATTCTCCTCACATAATTTGTTTTCCTTATTTCAGAAATGCAGACCAAACCCAAGAAGCAGATTGGAGTACTACAAAAGCAGTATAAATTTGGGTAATATATATAAGTTTAAACATTATCGAAATTTGCATATGAATTTGTACATCCATACTTTCTCTTGTCATTGCCGTCATACTATGTTCTATTCCACAAGTTCTTCATGTCTCTTTCTGCTTTGCTTAAAAAATTGCTATCATGTTGTAAACTCTATTGTTGATTTTAGAGACTTCAATCCATTTTAAGCGTTGTTTGTTTAGCGTGATTCTAAAGTAACTTTTGCTGCTTGCAGATAGCTGTATCTGTTCATTGATTTGTTTTTAGAGGCACTTTTTGCTTCCTTTCTTCTATTAGTCTTTAGGTTTTGAAAATTTACCGCTTTTTGCTGCCATTGAAGTGCTTTGGCTGTGTTTGGATGTTTTTCTCGTGATAGACCTGTTGAGGATATGACACGCTGTATCATAAAAGATGGTCTACAAAGTACACTTCTCAAGTGCTGCGACCAAATTCTGTCAAACCTCCCTATACATCCCTCTCCTCCTTAATTCTTCCCTCAAACGCACTTCGTTACAAGGCCTTTTGGTTGACATTATATGCAAACAGATCTGAAAATTGACTTTTTCACTTCTCGCATGAGCTAACTGGAGTGAAAATTGGTTCTCTTAGTGGTATTTATTGGAGATTTTCTCTGTTTAATTTGAGGATGTTGCAGCCTACCTCATCTCAATTGTTTACTAAGTGCATTGATCCTTGGATGCTCCTACTGGACATCTTGTTGGACCTGTGTCCGTTTATGTTCTAGTACACTTTCTCATGCTGCGAGATTCGTGCATTAGAGAAGAGGCAGAAGGCTGCTAAATATGCAACGAAAGTAAAAGCCAAGAAGAGGAGGAAGATACATGAGCTATCAAATCCCCTGGAGCCTGATGAGTTTGCTGATATGTGGAAGGGGGAATGATGAATCAGTCAGCCATATGTGGATCACAGTATTCTTATCACCTTGAGTTTTCTTGTTATTTTTTTCACTAAATCTCCTTGATTCCAACATGAGATGGAAGGTTTTGTTATGTTACTATCATTTATTAAAAGCCCTTTTTTGTGTTATGTTATCATTTATTAAAGCCCTTTTTTGACTCTAAAGTTGTGTCTGTGGTAGTGTGATCAGTGATGGATTAGTGTGTTTTAATTTCCTACAGTAATGCTCCTCATATCTATAACTTCGGTATTTGTGGTGTAAATTAGAACATTGGTCCCTGTAGCTTTGGTGGGATTTCCATTTGAATCCTTTCTTACCAATTCATCTATTTGTGGTGTAAAGTTTGATTGAATATGGATAAGCACGCGAACAAGTTGCATTTTGTCCGGTAAATGAATGGTTTAGGTTTGCAATATATTTATCATCAACTTTACCGAACGAAATGCAAATTATTCACATACCTAACATTGCCCGATCAAACTAGTTTCTTGTAACATTACCAGATTTCAGGAACCGAAAGATTTCCTTTGTTTGGTTGAAAGAACTGAAAGAATACATACGCTAGGAATGGAGCTTGGTATACTTTTGTTCTCCCTCCTTTGCCTTTGTATATTTCATGCAATTGATTTAGGCAACACACACCCGTATGTTAATTTAGCTCAGACAAATTTTAAACTCAATGAATGGTCAAGCAAACCCACAATGAAATCAATTGGATCGTCCTAATTGGCAAGAACTTATAACTCTCATAAATGAATAATGAGATTGAACCTTTAAGGGCGGCCCTGATAAATTTCTGATGATTGTCTATTTGTATTTTTTTTTAATAACTCAAGTGTCTGGACTAGTTTACGCATACCTTGACTAATGAGAGACCAATCGATTCTCATGATTATACTACATCCTAAAACCCATACTTCCCTATTCAGTATAACAGCTTCTTTATCTTCCTTTTATTCCTTTTTGTAATGTGGAGAAACCTGCCATTTCTTGTGATGCTTTTAGCCACATGAACTGAATCTCTACTTTTGGGTAGCGTGTAATGTGGAGAAATTTTTTGGTGCCGAGCGGTACCACTTGGTGCCCGAGCAGCGCATCTGGGGAGTCTATTTCGGTATTGGATGGCTCGGATTTGGAAAGAGAAAACAGAGAGAGAGTGGTGGGGTGAAAAGAAAGAGAGAGTTTCAATTTAGGCCGTTCAACACACTTTTGGACGATCCGGATGGATTGTTCGGACATCACATGGGCAAGGGCACGTGATGCCCACCCGTCACCCAAAAATTTCTCCTTAACGTGAGGTATGGCCTGTGATGATTGTCCTGGATAGTAGTATTGTGGTGGCAGAGGTCACCCTTCTTTGATAGTACTTCCCCCATCCTCTCCTTTATTAAGGGTACTGACTTAGCTGAAATAGTCCCATTTCTAAAGCCTCTTCAACAGGTAACTGTACAATACGTTTTTCTACAATAAGCAAGCATGCATGCACCACCAAAAGCAAATCCAATGTCACCAACATGGATGGATCACTCCAAAAAAAAAAAAATCGTAAAGATTTCATATTTTACCACTAATGTTACAGTAATCAGGATATTGAAAGGGTTCATCCACCCTCCGATAATGTTCAAAAACCGCTACTCATTATATAGATTTACAGATAATGGGAGGTCGCACGTCTAAAGTCGGAATACGATAGAAGCTCGTCCCCAAGATTTGAGTGTTGAATACCGTCTCAATTTCAAAATACGTCACGACACAATCAGTACTATTGCATTGTGGCTGCATAATTAATGTAAAAACACGATTCAATCAATCTGATTTTTGAGACTTACAAAATGCATAATTTAGATTATCGTTTTACGTCGCATGAGAAATCACATGGAAAATGTGAGGATTAGGAATAAATCGACCAAAGGAGGTAAGGATCGAGAATGAGAGTAATAGAAAGAACAAGAGGGGATATTATAGAACACACTGGTACTATTAACTTCAATTGACTTGTTTTTTACAACAAGCGGAGCCCTACCTTTGTAGGCGTAAGAAGAGAGTGCTGACCTCACTGATTACATCACAACATATAATTTGAACTTACTGTACATCACTAATTGATTTACCTGCCGAAGTACTTTGAGATGGGGGTTCAGGTATAGTGGCTAAGGTATTTGTATCAGTGGAATAAAAGTACCTTGAGATTTTGGGCCATGTGTAGGCAGTGTATCTCGGTTTATCTTTCCTAGTATACATAATTTTATTAACATTATTTACAGCAGTAATAATCCCGTGCCAGTAGAAGTTGGTAAACCCCAAGCTTATAAGAGAGGTGATATAGTTCCCGACCAGATTCCCAACAACGCGCCACGCCCACTCCGGCCACCAGATGGTTAATCAATCCAAGCCGTCTAAAAATTCTAAACATATATATATACACACACACATACAAATAGAGTGCTTGGATCGGTCACCTACACATGTCGGATACCGTTGATTCTAGTGTGGGCCCACTCGATTTTTAAAATAAAAAATATTTAGACGGTTCGGATCTACCGTCCGGTGGCTAGAGTGGGCTCGGCGCGCCGTCAGAAATCCCGTCGGGAACCTTAGATTTTCTGGCTTATAAATATGTACATCCAGGCTCATTCCCCCAACCCCTCTCTCTCTCTGACACTTTTCCTACAAACTCTCCTGAGTCCCGACATTCAACCTCACTCTCCCAACTTTCTCACTCTTTTCTTTCCTCTCTCCGAACACAGAAAATCCCTGCTTCGTATGGCAGTTGGCTTACTTGACAGTGAGGTAGCTGACCTCTGCCTCGGAAAGCCGCCGCTGAGGCCTCTCTCCGCCTCCGCCACCATCACCGACGCCTTGTCCGCCCTCAAAACCTCCGACGACAGCTTCCTCAGCGTGTGGAAATGTGACCAGTACTCTTCTGAAAACTCCGGCGAGTGCCTCTGCGTCGGAAAAGTTTGCATGGTTGACGTTGTCTGCTACCTATGCAAACCCGAAAACCTCACGTCTCCGTCCTCGGCTATGGATTCCCCTGTTTCTGCTCTGCTGCCCGAAGTTCCGGGTCGGGTCAGGCACGTCGAACCCCATTTGAGGTACCATAATCCAGTTTGATTTTTTATTAGTCTCAGATATAAGAATTCAACCTAAGACAAAAAAAAAAAAAAAAACGACTTGAGGAATCTTTTTTTTTTTTTTGTCTTCAAATGAAACGAACCAAACAACAAACAATATGTCTAGGAACACACGCAACACGCAGCTCTGAAACACAACTCTAGATATAACTGTGTCTAATAGATTCTGGGAACAACCTTATCCGTGTTCAGAGTTGTGTTTGTTTGTAGCATTGCTCCAATACAAAATGATTAAAAATGTGAATTTCCAATTGAAAACTACTCCTATAAAAGATTCAAAGAAGAAGAAAAACATGACTTTTAGGCTTCCTCAACGGGCCTGTATTCTCTCTCGCTTTCTCTGTTGTTTGTGACTGTGAGTTTGGGATTGGGGGATCTGTAGCGAGCAAGTCACCACATGGTGATCATTCGGATTGTCTGTTTCCTCAATTGATAGTTTAGATTTGTGGTTAATTATTACCGGGCAAAGTTAATTTTTATCAGTAAAAGATAACAAGCATATCTAAACTATTGATTGTCGAGATGAACAATTCAAATTGCGCACTACAGAGGGTGCTACAGGGTACCCGCTCCAGTTTGTTTACGTACTTCAAATTTTGAAAGCAATCACTTTCTTCATCTAATGTTTGTTTGCCCATAAATTTTCTTTACTTGTTCAGATCTCCAAACACTTTAATGGAGTGGGCCCCCAATTTTTAAAAGGAGTGCTAGGTACCCTAAAAGAGTACTCAGAAATTATTTCGAATTTGAAAATCAATGGTCCAAATTCACTTAAAGTCAATCTGAACTATCGATTTTCAAATTCAGAGTAATTTCTGGATACTCTTTCTGGGTACATAGAATCTTCCAATTGTTAATGTTAATGTTTGCGTGTCTTACTTTTCCTCTCCAATTTTTTAACCACAACTACTGTGTCGTTTTTTGCACCAAGAAAGGAAAAACCGTTTTTGGTTTTCTCGTTTCTTTTTTCAACAAATTTATTGGTACGTTGTAAATTTCTCGATATTATAACAAACTGCATCTGCTATTAAAATTTACCATGATCCACTTCTTCTCTGTTTTTGCTCTGTCTCTTTCTCTGTAGGCCCCAATCATAGTTTTAAATCGCGGTATCGGTCGCCGTCGCGGTATATCGGTATCGGGACATATCGGTGACACGTCGCGAGAATCGGGTGTCGTGGTCGTGAATTTTTAAAAATTATTAGCAACATGTATAAAACTTGAAATATATACTTTTGCGGCTTTTGCTCCCAACATTGGCTTAAATTATCACATTTTAATTAATTTAAGACATGTAATAGTCCATTTTCTTCATGTGAAATATCTGATAATCGCTAGCCGCAACTAGTTTATGTTGGAACTTTAGTGTGTATTTGTAAAACATGGTGTTTTTCCTCTAGTCCCACATTGACAAGTGACAAAACTTCTATCTACTTTAAATCAATTTGCACTTTAGTGGGTTTGTAAATGAGGACTCAAGGAGAGGTCTTGCGCGCTTAGGAAAATGAGCGGCAATTTGAAAAACTGATTCAGATACCAATTAATCGGGTGCGCGTCACGCGCACGCATACGGTTAAGCCCATGTTTTGCTAAAATTTAATTGTTTTTTTTCCCCTTTCCCGGAATTTTTTTCCCCTTCCTGTAAAATTTTTTTCCCCCTTCCCGAGCCGAACCGGTCCACTAAATCTGTTACGGGCCGATACGTACCGATTCACCTGTGATTCGGAGTCTCCCCGTTATATCGGCCCGTATCCGAATCGGTCCCCCCAAATCCCGGTACGAACAGGCCGGTACGAACCGTACCGGCCGATATTTAAATTTATGGCCCCAATTGTTTAATTAGCTTCATTAGAAGAACTCAAGAACATGCCATATAGCTAGAAAAGCAACCTCATTGTTTGTTTTATAATTCATAGTGTTCGGATTATCTTACGCACACTACGATTAATTTTTCGTCACCTCGTGAGCTAATTTCACTATCCACTCGAGAAAATCCAATTAAAATTGGTTCAAACCCCTAAGAACTAGCCTGACAAAAGTTGTTAGAAGAACTCAAAAGTTTTCAACCATGAGATCTTGAAAAGGAGAAAACCCCGAAATACCAGCGCCTTTCAACCGCTAGTCCAACCAATTACTGTTATAATAGCCCCTGCAATTGAGTGCACGGTGTAGGTTGTGATTGTTTTGTTGGTGTTTTGCAGTCTATTGGAAGCCATTGATCTCATCCTTCAAGGTGCTCAAAATCTTGTAGTCCCAATTAAGAGCAATTCAAGAAAAACACTATGGAAATCGTCTCATTACGGCCGTGAATTCTGTTGGCTAACCCAAGAAGACATCATCAGATTCCTCCTAAGCTCGATTGGCCTTTTCTCATCCATCCCGGCGCTTTCCATCAGCACGCTCGGACTCATCAGCACCAACTTCTCGTCCGTCGGATCTCACTCCCCTGCCTCCTTGGCAATGGGAGTCATTTTACACTCCTTGGCTGATCAAACCGCCGTCGCAGTTTTAGACAACGATGGAGTTTTGATCGGGGAGATATCTCCCTTCAGCCTTGCCTGTTGCGACGAGTCCATCGCAGCCGCCTTCATGACCCTCTCCGCAGGGGACCTGATGGCATTCACTTGCTGCGGCAGTCCCCCGGAGGAGTTTGTGAGGGTCGTGAAGACGAGGGTGAAGGAGATGAACCTGGAAGGAATGTTGGAGGAACTCAGTATCTCCTCTAACATTCCTTCCACCTTCCCATCGTCTTCATCAGACGATGAATCATCATCCCAAAACACGCCATTGCCGAGTCCGGGGAGGTATAGTAGGTCATGCAGTTATTCCGCGAAGGTGATGAGGCGGGCTGAGGCTGTAGTGTGCCATCAGGGGAGCTCTTTAGCGGCAGTGATGGTTCAGGCAATCGCGCACCGGGTTAACTATGTTTGGGTCATAGATGAGGATCGTAGCTTGGTTGGAATTGTGACTTTTTCTAACATGTTAAGAGTGTTTTATGAACATCTACAGTCAATGGCTTAAAGATTAAGGGTACAGACCACAGTTCCAATTCTGTTCAACAGGAGATTGGAAAGACTAAGGTTTGGCTGATATGATATGATATGATCTGTTTTGTTTAATTTAAAATTTCTCCTTTTTAATAGAAAATGAAGAAATCAAGCATTGACAGATTTGATCTTCGTCTCATTTTCTGTTGCGATATAAGTATTGATTTTTTGTTCATTCAACTGAGATATTTAGAGCTTGTTTGTTTAGGGTCTCAAAATTCATGCGTATGGTTTCAATAATTTTTTAGTTATTTTTTATTTCTCTCAATTCATTACTTTTAAAAATCTGCCTCAAATTCAAATCAAACAGGTTCTTAATGTTCTCTAAACTGGATCAGACTACGTAAACAAATCAATTGCTATAGACTCTTGTGAAAAGTCTAGTTCATGATCCCAACCTTGCCAAATCTTGTGTGTTGTAAAAGTTCCAAAAGCAGCAATAATATATTTCTTTAAGTTTCTGTTTGCAACTTTGGGTTGTTCGACTAAATAAGCTGAGTGGTTTTTTTTTTGTGCGTGTGTTGTTAATCAATATTTTTTTTTTTTGCATTTGTGGCTCCCCTCGGCTATAAAATACTATCTCAGACAAAGGGCATACCCAGTGTTGAATTTTGAGCGGTTTTGTTTGGACTAGGGACATATCAACTGGGACGAGGATAAGAATCTTGGCTTTGCTGAACCCCGAGGGTAGTGCACTTGGTGATCAACCAATACGGAGAGATTTACTATCTCGAAGTTCCAAATTCGACGTTCTTGAATTGTGAAAAAATCATTAGGGCCACTCATGCGTAAAAATCCTTTGAATTAGCAAATGATGGTGATGATCGTAGAGATTTAGTTCCGTGGTGCGCATAAGTTAGCTCAAAGATACTCTGCGTTATCCAAAAATTACTCCATAATATATATTGGCTTGCTGACGATTTAGACATTAATCTCAAGTGTTGATTTTTCTCAGGTATAACAGCGTAACCAGACATTGAATTTGCGTGGTCCGAGGAGGGGGTTAGGGTGTAATGTGTGAAGTGTCTGGCTCGATTTTCCCCTTCCTGGAATTTCCATCTGGCTATATTATGTTTTTTTTTTTTTTGGACAAAAGAAGAACATCATTTCATACTGTATATAAGAAGGGAAATACAATGAGTTAAACATGATACAAACCAACAAAAGCAACATATATAAAAACACTTAGTCTAAATGTCTAAACGTACAAGAGCCATCCAAATCCGTAGCATGTGGATGTGTCTGAGGTAGTGAAAACAACCAACGCAAAAAACACCAATAGATCCTAGCACAAGAAGAGACCAAACTTCGGCACCAAACAAACAACCCTCCCCAACAAAGCCATCTATCAAAAGCAAACTTCCGAAGCGTTGCGAGGAATTATGGAGGGACTAGAATCAAGAGCAATTCCCAGCAAGGAACAAACACCTGCAAAAAGAGCTTTATAAAAAACGAAAAACCATACTCCTTTGTGGTGCACATTTCCATACTTTTTTTTTTGGGTGTTAATTCTCCTTTAAATTTCAACCATCCAAACATAATTTTTCCTTTTTTGATCCTCCTCCAAAAAACATTCACTTTAACCAATTTCTCTTTGTTTCGAAAACATTAAGTATACACTTATCGCACGAGTCCAACGTTCGGTCTATCGCATGCCTACACCTTCTTCGGACTTCACAAAATTTCTACGAATTCAGAAAACATACCTATCAATATGCCATTGAGAAGATTTCTTAGAGGGCTCCATAAAAAATATTTTAAAATTTATGAATATTTTTCTATATTTTTGTGAGGTCTGGAGTGGGCCCCACGTACTCGTGCGGTGAATCTATCATCTTTGAAAAAAAAATAAAAATTTCACTTTAACAAAGCGTTATATGACGAGCCCACAGTTTTGTAGGGGAGGTCCGGCCCACCTCACATCCAAACTTCGATGTCGGTCCATGAACCCGCCAAAACGACCCACGGGCTCGTCACTCCTTTCGAAACCCTAGCTGGTTCCTACCGCTTCGGACTCATGACCACCTCTCTCTCCCCCTAAACTCAGACTCTCAGGTACTTCATTTACTTGTCCTACTGAAAAAAAATCAGAACTTTAGGTTTTCGTATATCCTGGGTAAATTCCCTAACACCTTTTCTTTACATTTTTGGATTTACAGAAGGTTATATCATTCGTGCATGCGTGTTGAGCTGGTACAATTGCTGTGTTTGGTCTGCAGGGTTATAGGTGAAGATGGCGAAGAGAAAAGAGAAATCGGTGAACGTCTCTGGAAAGCCGAAGCATTCGCTGGATGTCAACAGGGAATCGAAATCGAGCAAGGGCGGCCGCAGCGCCGCCACGGTGCGGCGGCTCAAGATGTACAACACGAGGCCGAAGCGCGACGTCAAAGGGAAGGTCATAAAGCACGACCTTCAGTCCTCCGAGTTGCCCTCCACTCGAATTCAACCCGATCGCCGATGGTTTGGTACGTATCTAGTTCCTAGTATTTTCTATGCTCAACTTTGAATGTAGTGCTCCTTAATCGCTTGATAATCTTACGGTGAGATTGGTCCCCAATTAGTCGAGGTGCGCGTAAACTGGCAGGGTCCAGGGACAACTGAGTTATATAAAAAAAATTGCTCAGACAATCTTGATTACGGCTTCTTTCTTGTGTGCCGTCAGTATTTCGATGGGCTGCGTTAGGGATGCAAACAAACTGAGCTTTCGTGAGCAGCTTGAGGCTTCATCTCGGCTCGACTAGTTAGTGAAGGAGTAGCTCGAGCTTGAGTTTTAAGCTTGTTTAATAAACGAGCCGAGATCGAGTTAGTTGTAACTCGGCTCGTTTAGTAAATGAACCAAGTTAGTTTGGCCCACTGCTCAATGTCCATGCTACTTTAAGTCCATTTTCTACTAAGATTGTGCTTCTGCTACTGTGTGATGATAAGTGGAGGCAATTGTTAACTGAGGCTCCCATGTGGGTGAATCACTCAATTGTGGATTCATTGAGCTCAAGCTCAAAAAATTGATTTTGCTGATCACTTATTTTTAAGCCCCTTGGAATTGTGAGAAAGGGTGAGAAAAAGATAGCTAGGAGAATCATATCACTTGTTTGGAACTTTGGATTACTAAATGTGTGCAATAGTGACAAAGGATGAGAACTGAAGAGAAAAGATGGATATTTAGTGGTCCATTTTTGTTTCTCACCATTCTCTCAAGAATGGTGAGATTTGGCGCAAGAAACTACATTCCATTCCTTTCTCTCCCTTTCACGCAATCCAAAGGGCCTGTCAAAGTTGGTGTGTCCCCAATTGGCTAATGGTGAACCAGAGATTAGATTCTACAGTATCTTCAGAAGAAGCAATCTCAAGAGTATGCGTATTTGTTTGCCATGTGTACTTATTTTGATCATTAGGAACTTATCTAAAGTGTTTTCTTTCAATCTTAAATTGTAGGTAATACTCGAGTTGTAAACCAGAAGGAGCTTGAGTTTTTCCGTGAAGAGCTCCAAAGTCGAATGTCGAGCAACTATAATGTCATTTTGAAGGAGAAGAAACTTCCCATGTCTCTTTTGAACGATCACCAAAAGGTAGGAACTTTCTATAATTCGGAGCTAGCTATGCCCTTTGGCCACGTTTGATTCAGTTTGGGTATGCACCATAGTCCACTCTGATTAATTTCACCTTTACGTTGCTAATTTGAGGTTTTTTGTTTCTGAAATTTAAATGCTTTAACCACATTGCTCACACAAGGTTGTCAGCAAGAGAGTCTAGCAAATTAATTAAGTTTGATCAAGTTGGTTTAATAAACTGATCAACTATTGCATACCTTTGCTGTACAAAAAAAAAACTTTGCATACCTTCTTGGTGCTTGGTGGACTCATGAGATAGGGTTTGGCTCTACCCACCTAGTTGTACTATTTCAAAGACTACATGGTCTGTCAATTCCTAGTTAAAATCTTATGCATCTCCTTGTTAGCTGCAAACAAGCGTTTGTTAATATGGTTATCTTACCTTGTCTTTCTGTTGTGCTTTCACCAAATGAGTTATGTATCTCAATTCCCCACATTTCACCGATGATCTTTTCTGCTTGAGCTGTCTTAATGGTTACCGACCCATCCAACTAACAGTTCATGGGCCACTGTTTGTTTGTCAGACTACATAAACTAGTAGTTGAATGTTAAACAGTTTTCACGTCCTCTTAACAATACTATAAATGTGAGCAAGAACAAATTGAAGCTTCCTATTTCCAGCTGCTAACTTTGTTCTTTTTATGTCTACCCAGCAAGCAAGGGTTCATCTTCTAGATACAGAGCCTTTTAAGGATGCATTTGGACCCAAGGGGAAGAGGAAGCGCCCAAAGCTCATGGCATCAGATTATGAGTCATTAGTTAAGAAAGCTGATGGTTCTCAAGGTAAGTTAATTGCTTGCTTTGCTGCTGCCTATACTTTGACTTCTTTTGAAGAATATTATAGTGGAAATACGGCAGAAGAAGTAGGACCCCACTTTTGCTGATAATTTATGATAAGCCTTGGAACCCTCAACCCCCTCCGCCATTTCTTTTCCCCCCTTATGTAGCTATTACAATACATTCTATTTACTTCTGAATTTGTGCCTGAATTTTGTAGATGCCTTTGAACAAAAATATGATGCCAGTATGTCTGTAGACGGTAATGAAGGGGATGGATTGAGAGACCTAGTTCGGCATACAATGTTTGAGAAGGGTCAAAGTAAACGCATTTGGGGTGAGCTCTACAAAGTTATAGACTCTTCGGATGTTGTTGTCCAGGTTAGTGTGTTGTAAGAAAATGATAATACATTGCTCTACAGATTTACTTTTGCAGAAGTTTGTAGTAAAAATATGGAAGCTTTGGGCTGGTGTTGCCCCAACTGTAATTATAATACTATGTCCTGGTAGAGAACCATCATGATTGTGCATCGCAGTGGTTCATATTTTTTTCTAAAGTTAATAATTATATTAGAAACAAGGCATTAAGGGAATGCTGCCTGTATACCATCGCAGTGGTTCCTTTTGTGAACCTATGATAGTCCATTTTGTTGGTTTTTGCAGGCACATTGCGGTGTTGATCTTTTAGGTCCATATGATAATTTTTTATGAACATGTGTTTGGTGCTGGTGCTTTTGTTACAGGTTTTGGATGCCAGAGATCCGCAAGGTACTAGGTGCTATCATTTGGAGAAGCATTTAAAAGAGCATTGCTCACACAAACACATGATTCTTTTGTTAAACAAGGTTTGTTGTTTCCTACCTCTGTTTTTTTTGTGGGATCGTTGTTTTCTTTGATTCTCTCACAGAATGTTTTACTTATCTCAGTGTGATTTGGTCCCTGCCTGGGCAACAAAAGCTTGGCTTAGAGTGTTATCCAAGCAGTATCCAACTCTAGCATTTCATGCAAGCATTAACAAGTCATTTGGGAAGGTATCTTCACTAGTTTCAATAGAATACATATGTTCGTACACTGCAGGAACACCACCTTTTGGATCTAGGATTCTCTTGGACTCCTTTAAACTCTGATTCCATTGTTGATCAGATCCAGAATTGTATAAATATATATCATATTTAATTTATAGATCTACTCTTTTTATGTTTTTGGCTGTTTTTCGCTTCAAAAGGGCGTACCGAATCTTAAGAAGTGTAGTGGTGGACTGGGAAGGTACTGAGGAGGGAAAGAATGCATACAAACCCTGCTCGAACTTGCAACATCATTGGACATCCAAACCCATACTTTTACAATTGCACCAGTGGCCATGATTCCATGAAGGGGAAGTGGGAAAAGAAAAACGGCCAAGGCCCACAGATGTAGTTGATACTTTAGTGTGCAGACCACCTAGGTGACTGATATCAAATATCCTGATGTATTGATCATATGTTTTGGAAGATTACGTCAGCATTTGTTGTAGTGCCCTTCGGCTTTACAAGTTTATGGGATAAAATTTGATGTACTTATTTATTCTGTTTACCAATGGGTTAAAAAAATTGGTTTGACATGCTTATTGAGCTACATTATCTCTCAAGGGATAGCCCAATGTCTTGGCTTGCATTCTTCCTTTGAAGAGGTTCATGTTTGAGTCTCATGAACTGCATATACAAAAAAAAGGAAGTATATCAATTCATCAAAAACCCTGTGTATCTGACTCTAACTTTTATCGGTAGTTAGCAATCATCACCCTTCCTTGTGGGGGAAGCTTGTAATGTCCACATTTTGTGTAGTTTCATTACAAGGTTTTGCGATTGTTCATTAATTTGTTTCTTTTTTGCTTTCAGGGTTCTCTTCTATCAGTATTGAGACAATTTGCTCGCTTAAAAAGTGATAAGCAAGCAATATCTGTGGGGTTTGTTGGGTATCCGAATGTCGGGAAGTCATCAGTTATCAACACACTTCGTACGAAAAATGTAATGCCCCGTTGCCATTTACTCCCTCTTCCACTTTTGCTGTATATTTGTTTTATTATGTATCTATTACTAATATTTGTTTTGAAAATTAA
The DNA here is from genome assembly GCA_019656275.1 of Rhododendron kiyosumense. NCBI lineage: Eukaryota > Viridiplantae > Streptophyta > Magnoliopsida > Ericales > Ericaceae > Rhododendron > Rhododendron kiyosumense. The sequence continues at coordinate 23,835 of BPLS01000410.1, read as the reverse complement.
CCATGATTTGATAACCTGGTAGATTGTTTGTATGATATACTTCGCATGCTGCATGGGGGTTATGATTCAGCAGATTATCATAGTTTTGGTATGGTTAACAGAATTGAGCTATGTCATTCTCAAGTCGTCGTTCTGATGGTTGTCAAGGAGATACTCTTTGCCTCCCACATAATTTATCGTTATTGTAGGCGACATGCTGGATACTGTTAGGCTTTTGTAGTATTTTTGTCTTGCGTTTTTTTATCACCCAAAATAAGAAAAAGGTGCCTGGATCAGCTTGTGTTGTTCCTTAGTTTGAGACTTTTAGTACTCTTGAAGTTATATGTGGACCTTGAAAGGGGATAACAATCAGTTATGTTTTACTCGAATTAAACAATTATTTCTTCGACTTGTTGAATAGGAGTGATTTCTAAGCTCTACCTGTTTCTTATATTTCAGCAGCGTTATAACTATTTAATTAATGGACTCAAAATTTTCTTAAGAGTACTTGAGAGTGTATTTCTGTATTCATTTGCCTTTGCAAGCCCTCCTCGTTTTTATATTTGTATCATTGCTTGCTTTTCTAAGTGTTGAATATTTGTCTCCCATTCTGCTTTTAAGATTGACTTGATGAATGCTATTCAGCTGGCTCATAATTATTCTTCCTTCTCTTTTGAAAGGTCTGCAAGGTTGCTCCCATTCCAGGAGAAACTAAAGTGTGGCAGTACATTACACTCACAAAGAGGATCTTTTTGATCGACTGCCCTGGAGTTGTTTACCAAAACAGTGACTCGGAGACAGATATTGTATTGAAAGGCGTGGTATGTCATGGCTGCTTTAGGGTTTATGCCTTGTGAGTTGTGTGTTTGTCCTTTCTTATTTTACATTATTCTTATTGGATGAGGTTCCCTGCTGTTGATGTAACCTGAGATGGTTAACATAAATTTGCTATAACTTTCAAAGGACTTGTTTGGTTGTTTTTTTTTTTTGGTTTGAAGTAAATAAAACATGGGCAAAGATAGATTGATCGCATTGTTATGTCTGTGATGTGGGAATGCTGTGTTGATGTTTTTTTTGAACGGCAAAAAAGAAATTTTATTAACCTCTGAAAGAAATGCTGTGTTGATGTGGGAATTCTGTGTTGATGTTGGGTAATAAACATTCTATGAAGAGATTTATCCCACTTCATGGATCAACATAAGCCGATTATCCTTGTGGCATGAACATGGGAAAACATTCTTTTGTATTTCCATTGTGCTGACATATTTTAGTTTTCACTTGTTTGGACCAGTGAACTGACTTTGCTCTGGTCTCCAGGTACGTGTCACAAATTTGCCTGATGCTTCTGAACACATCGGAGAAGTTTTGAAACGTGTGAAGAAGGAGCATCTCAAAAGAGCATATAAGATAACAGACTGGTTAGCTTTCTTATTCTTTCTTTTTGTTAATCCTGTTTTGCAACTCTTTCATCTACTTATCCCTGTTTCTAGTTTTTTTTTTTTAATCCAATCCATGTTTCTAGTTGACTTGTAGTTTCTGTCCATAGACTCCCTTCATCTTAAATTTTGCCTATGAACATTTGTGCCTTGTTATGACCCTTAAAACTCATCATGTGCCTCGGATTGTGAAACTAGTCCCCCACGCTCCCTCCTTTTGAGGGCAAAATAGTATCAGTAACAAAATGGCTGTTCAAAAAAACAAAAAACAAAATTGAAATAGTTTCTAGAATAACTGAGAATAAACTTTCCGGTTCATTTTCACTTCTTGATTTGGCTAGTTGGGCAGGTCAAGTGGAACCTTTGCTCAAACAGTAAAAGTTTTTTTTTTTAATAAATGGTTCATTTCGTTATGCTTTACATTTTTTTTTATTGTCATAACTGGACTTGATCTCTTTATGGATTTTGAATATTTCCGCCATCCTATTGTGAGCAATTCATAATATGACTATCTATTGTTTTGTTTTCAGGGAGGATGATAACGACTTTCTTGTTCAGCTATGCAAATTAACAGGCAAACTGTTGAAGGTAACTCCGTATTATGCATGCTTGATTTCGTTGTTCTTGAGCTTCTTTAGAAGTTGATTAATTTGCTTGGTGCTTAGCCAACTTTTCAAGGCCTGGATAATGGGCCCCATTTTATTTTATTTTCTGGAATATAGAAGCATCTGTTTGTCCAAGATAGTATCAGATTCACAGATCTCCAAAGTCAAGTTTTTCTAACTTCGTTTTCTATCGTACAGTTCCTTATTTTTGTCCATTTTGTAGGGCTCCGAAAGTAGCTTGTTTTGTTTATATTCCTCAACATTTCAACAGTTACAGTTTGGGTGCTTGGTAACGTCTAGTCACTGAGAGTTTATTAATTATGACGGATTTTTCATGTAGGGTGGCGAACCTGACTTGATGAATGCAGCCAAGATGGTCCTTCATGATTGGCAGAGGGGTAAGATACCCTTTTTCGTGCCACCACCGAAAGAAGACGACGGCTCGTTAAAGGATGAACCCAATGAACCTGATGTTGAGAAAGACAATGCTGTTGATAAGGACCAGGCCTCTGCAGCTCGAAGAGCCATTGCCAACGTTATTTCATCCCAACAGGCAAAAGATGTCCCTGTTCAGAAAAATCTTTTCGATGAGAACGAGTTAAAGGGTGAGATTTCGGATCAGCTTCCGTCCACCGAGTCATAGGTTTTTGTTCCTATTGAGCACTTCCAGCCCTTCGCGGCAAAAGAGGGCGGCAAAAGAGGGAAGGCAGTGTATCTTTCGTTTTTTTTTGTTTTTTTAATTTTTTATTTATTGGCACGGAAAAGGAAAATGACCCATCTTTAGTTCTGTAATTTTTTTTTGCCTTTACGTAGCCTGTGTAGATTTCAACAACTCCATTTTCAGCTTGTTTTGTTTTGTTTTTTTTCGCAAGATATTTGATGATTAAAAGTATCAGTTTATGTAATGCTTCGATACACACAACGGCGCAACGTAAAACAGGAGAGAATTAAGCTAAGTTTTCATTTGCTTTCAACTTTTTATTATATTCAGCTTGTTTTGTTTTTGTTTTTTTTGGCAAGATATTTGACGATTAAAAGTACCAGTTTATTTAATGCTTCGATAAACACAATGACACGGCGTAAAACAGGAGAGAAATAAGCTAAATTTTCATTTGCTTTCAACTTTTTATTGTACTCAACTTGTCCCTTCTAAGCGACTTATTTAATAGCAAATGATTTATGTTCTCGGATCGTCAACCACCATGTGGGTGCCCTTCGTCGCCTTCTGATCCTCCATTTCATTCCTTTCCGTGGCTGACCCATCCGGTGGTGCTGGTTCACCATCGTTCTTCGCAAACTCAAACGGCCCATAACCACTGCGGGCCTGATGGCCTTCCTGATCTTCCATGGAGGCATTAGAACTTATGGGATCATTGTTGGCTGCACTGCTGGACCCGCCACTGGGCATCACCATTCTTCCAGCAAATTCGGGCTCAAGGTGTGCTGCACTCTTACTATGTGATTGGAGCTCACCCCACCCACCTTCTTCCGGACACGGGCACGGACAAGAGCCCACACTGGGGTACGGGTTGTACGGGGGCACAATGGACCCTGTTCCCATACCCGTAATCCCAACACTGGGTATACCCGTACTTTCAGCTAATTTGGGTTCAAGATGTGCTGCACTCTTACTATGTGATTGAAGTTCACCCCACCCGCCTGATCCCTGACATGGGCAGGCACAAGAGCGCGCAGGGAGGCAAGTCTCACATCCTATGTCAGGCATAGGCGTGGCGTCATAAACAGGAACAGGCTGGGGCCGATGAACAGGTTGCCCAAATCCAGGGTAGGGGGGCCGCCGAGGCCCACCAATGATCCCCAAGCCTCCACCATGCCCACTGCCAACCCCGTATCCCCTGCCACCTCCGAAGCCACCACCCCAACCGCTTCCATAGCCAATCCCCTCACCCACACCTGTACCCATACCCATAATCCCTACACCGCCTCCACTGCCACCACCTCTGGCCAAGTTGGATTTAGATTCTTTTTGCATGCGAGGGTCATAGGAGTCTAAGAGGAGCCTATGAGCAGAACTAAGACTTAAACATGTTAGAAGCAAGAAACCCATGGAGATGCACTTTTGTGAAGCCATTTTGCGAGGTTGGTTTGTTTCCTGATCTAAACCATTAAGGGGCTTCGCTATATATAGGTATAGAAAACAATGAGACTGCAGAGAGAGAGAGAGAGAGAGAGAGAGAGAGAGAGAGAGAGAGAGAGAATTTGCATTCCCCTAAAAAATGGAAGATTTTGCGTTGGTTAGTTCCAAGATTTCAGAGTCATGAACCCTGTGTGGGTAGAGGTATTTACGTGTTGAATACCTTTGTGAAAATGGCATTAGTGTAGACTCAATTTCCCCAAGTCCAGTATTAGACAAGACGGTCCTGTCCAGTTAGTGAGCTTCCTAGAAACTCCACTTTGATGATATGGACGATATGTATTTTCTCCCCTCTATGCATGGAGGCCTAATAATAAACGAACCAGTGGATCATTAAGGCGAGTCACTTGATAAACCTTGTTGTAAGGTGTCATACAGGATGATATCCATC
>BPLS01000410.1:0-19259 GCA_019656275.1 Rhododendron kiyosumense | reverse complement strand
TATAATCGCCCCAGCGTTAATGCTATTATACACTGCAAAACAACACACTGCTGACAGAAAAGTAAAAGATGTTAATGTTTCCCAAACAAAATATATGCAATAAAGGGAAGGGGTAAGAACTCAACAAACAAACTGGTTGTGATCAAGACACTGAAGATGAGCACAGACCAAAGCATATAGATCATATTATACATTGAGGACTCTCAAGTTCCATGAAGAGAATACAACAAAAAAAAAAAAAACAAGCGTTGGGAGTTTTACAAAGGGGTTATTGGGTAAGTCTTTGCATCTCATTTTGGTCATTGAGTGTCTCAAGGAGAAGGGGAGGGGCAAATTGAGCAGTGCCTTGGTGCTCAACAGAATCTTGGCAGAATGAGAGGATGATGGTATCAATAGACATCTCCACAACACCAAAGAAAAGAGTAGCTACAACATAGCCGAGACCCCAGCATACCTGCATTAACAAAAACACGATTACTTCTTCAATCTCAACTCTCTTAACAGAAATTGAAAAAAGAGCAGAAACGGTTCTGCTATGGCAGTGTTTGGATCTTGGATATGTATGGGATTTCGGTTGGGGAAAAGAAAATGAAAGAGAAAAAGTATTCAATTTCGGGTCCTTCCCCATTCCTTTTATTTTCCCTCCACAAATCCCTCAATAAATCCTAAACACAACCTTGTCCTGAATTTGTGGAGGGAAAAGAAGAGGAATGAAAAAGGAATTCAAACGTGTCTAAGTTTTTGCTTTGTTTTTCCCTTCCTTTGCAATACCCTCCACAAATTGCTAAACAAACCCTTGCAAATTTCCCATGGTTGCTTCATGCTGTTGTCTTTAACAATAATTTGCCTAAATCACATCATAAAGCGCACATTTTTTTTTTCTTTACAACCTAACCATATTGCTTTCACTAGCTTGTAACCAGCTATTCTCAAATTCAGCACTTCATATGGTATAATATGTTGCTTTATTTATTAATAGGAAATAGATACCAAGAAACATACCAGCACAGGAAATAGCGGGGAGGAGATCTTGTTGTGGGCAGAGTTGTTTTTGTGAGTGTTCAACATGAGGAAAGCAAACACTGCACTTGAAAGGCTGACACACAACTTCCCAAGAAAGAGAATAACATCACCAATCACGTTTCACTTCCCCTATCCAAAGAATGTTGCTGATGATCAATTCTGTCGCGAACTCAGAAGCCTTAAAGAAGCTTTTTCCCGTGATAGCAATCTGAAAGTATCAGAAGCATGTTTCTAAATAAGTAAATATCGACAATGTGCTATACACTTGTATTGGCATTGAAGTCCCCCCTTTTTCGTAGATAGATTAAGGTCTTACTTATTCCAAGTAACATAGCTTACAAAGGGATGATCTCGAACAAAGAAAGTCTGCACAAATGTAGTAGTGTCTGGAAGTCGTGGTGCAACATGTCGTGAGAATATAAACAAATTGATCTAATTCTTGACTTTCACTTTGTTTTGACGCACAGGGAACCGGACTTAAGTTGCCAGGTATCCTCCTTGTTATGGTTTAGACTTTGCCATGTAAAATTTATTGCCTGCTGTGAAAGTTGTTTCCAGAAAAAGGAAAATTAACGATGACATAATACAGTCCACATGTTAGATGACGATATCATCAGCTTAAGTTCATTTCGAGAAAATTCTCGACAGATTCAATCTTCGGAATATGTAATATCTCCACAAGGGAAAGTGCATTCTCCTCCTTCCAGGCCAGTTAGAGTTTTCTCCACGTGCAAATCATTTCTAGCTTATCAACTCCATGAAACACAGACAAAAAAACACATGTTAGCTTTCTAGATTATTCTTTCTTTTTGTTAATCCTGTTTCGCAACTCTTTCATCCACTTATCCCTGTTTCTATTTTTTTTTTTTTAATCTGATCCCTGTTTCTCGGTGACTTGTAGTTTCTGTCTATATACTCCCTTCATCCTAAATTTTGCCTATAAACATTTGTGCCGTGTTATGACCCTTAAAGCTCATCATGTGCCTTAGATTGTGAAACTAGACCCCCACGCTCCCTCCTTTTGGGGGCAAAATAGTATTAGTAACTAAACGGCCGTTCAAAAAAACAAAAACAAATTGGAAAAAGTTTCTAGAATAGGTGAGAATAAACTTCTGGTTCATTTTCACTTCTTGATTTGGCTAGTTGGGCAGGTCAAGTGGAACCTTTGCTCAAACAGTAAAAGTTTTTTTTATAAAATGGTTCATTTCGTTACTTTCTTTACATTATTATTATTTATTTATTGTCATAACTGGACTCGATCTCTTTATGGATTTTGTATATTTTCCCCCAATCCTATTGTGAGTGATTCATAATATGAATATATATTGTTTTTAGGGAGGATGATAACGACTTTCTTGCTCAGCGCTATGCAAATTAACAGGCAAACTCTTAAAGGTAACTCCTTATTATGAATGCATGATTTCAGTTGTTCTTGAGCTTCAATAGAAGTCGATTAATTTTCTTGGTGCTTAGCAAACTTTTCAATAGAAGCATCTGTTTGTCCAAGATAGTCGTTGAGGATATAAACAAAAGATGCTACTTTTGGAGCCCTACGAAGCAGACAAAAATAAGGAACTGTACGATAGAAAACGAAGTTAGAAAAACTTGACTTGGAGATCTGTGACATTTCAACAGTTCGGTTTGGGTGCTTGGTAACGTCTGGTCACTGGGAGTGTATTAATTATGACGGATTTTTCATGTAGGGTGGCGAACCCGACTTGATGAATGCAGCCAAGAAGGTCCTTCATGATTGCCAGAGGGGTAAGATACCCTTTTTTTGTGCCACCACCGAAAGAAGAAGACGGCTTGTTAAAGGATGAACCCAATGAACCTGATGTTGAGAAAGAAAATGCTGTTGATAAGGACCAGGCCTCTGCAGCTCGAAGAGCCATTGCCAACGTTATTTCATACCAACAGGCGAAAGATGTCCCTGTTCAGGAAGATCTTTTCGATGAGAATGAGTTAAAGAGTGAGATTTCGGATCAGCTTCCGTCCATCGAGTTATAGGTTCTTGTTCCTTGTGTGCACTTCCAACCCTTTCCGCCAAGAGAGAGAGAGAGGGGGCGGTATCTTTCGTTTTTTCATTGGCACTGAAAAGGAAAATGGAAAATAATATTGGCACTCCAAAAATTGATGCAGGCACTCCAAAAAACAAAGGAAAATGACTTTGGAATTACACTGATTTTGGAGTGCCTGCGTCAATTTTTAGAATACCAATATCATTTCTCAAGGAAAAATGACCCATCGATCTTTAGTTCTGTAATTTGTTTTTTTTTTTTTGACTTTACGTAGCCTGTGTAGATTTCAACTACTCCATTTTCAGCTTGTTTTTGTTTTTTTTGGCAAGATGTTTGATGATTAAAAGTATCCGTTTATGTAATGCTTCGATACACACAATGACGCGGCGTAAAACATGAAAGAATTAAGCTAAATTTTCATTTGCTTTCAACTTTTTATTGTACTCAACTTGTGCCTTCTAAGCGACTTATTTGATAGCAAATGATTTATGTTCTCGGATCGTCAACCACCATGTGGTTGCCCTTCATCATCTTCTGATCCTCCATTTCATTCCTTTCCAGGGCCGACCCATCCGGTGGTGCCGGTTCACCGTCGTTCGTTGCGAATACAAACGGGCCATAACCACTGCGGGCCTGATGGGCGTCCTGATTTTCCTTGGAGGCATTAGAAGTTATGGGATCATTGCTGGCTCCAATGTTGGACCTGCCACCGGGCATCACCATTCTTCCAGCAAATTCGGGCTCCCTGTGTGCTGCAGTCTTACTATGTGATTGAAGCTCACCCCACCCACCTGCTCCTGGACACGGGCACGTACAAGAGCACGCAGGGGGGGACGGGTTGTACGGGGGCTGCAAGACAAACGGCCCCATTTCCACTCCCGTAATCCCAACACGGGGTATACCCGTACTTTCAGCTAATTCGGTTTCAAGATGTGCTGCACTCTTACTATGTGATTGAAGCTCACCCCACTCGCCTGATCCCTGGCATGGGCAGGTACAAGTGTCCGCAGGAGGTAAAGGCTCACCCCACCCGCCTGATCCCTCCTGACATGGGCAGGGAACATTGGTCGCAGGGAGGCAAGCACATCCTATATCAGGCACAGGCGTGGGCTTATATACAGGCACAGGCTTGGGCCGATGAAGAGGTTGCCCAAATCCAGGGTAGGGGGGCCGCCAAGGCCCACCAATGATCCCCAAGCCTCCACCATGACCACTGCCAACCCCGTATCCCCTGCCACCTCCAAAGCCACCACCCCAACCCGAGCCGCTTCCATAGCCAATCCCCACACCCGTACCCATACCCGTAATCCCTACACCGCCTCCTCTGCCACCACCTCCGGCCAAGTTGGATATAGATTCTTTTGGCATGCGAGGGTCATAGGAGTCTAAGAAGAGCCTATGAGCAGAACTAAGACTTAAACATGTAAGAAGCAAGAGGCCCATGTTGATGCAGTTTTGTGAAGCCATTTGAGAGGTTTTGTTTGTTTCCTGATCTAAACCATTAAGGGGCTTCGCTATATATAGGTATAGAAAAAATGAGACTGCCAAGAGAGAGAGAGAGAGAGAGAGAGAGAGAGAGAGAGAGAGAGTAAAATTTGCATTCCCCTTAAAAACAGAAGATTTTGCGCTGGTTAGTTCCAAGATTTCAGAGTCATGAACCCTGTGTGGGTAGAGGTATTTATGTGTTGAATACCTCTGTGAAAATGGCATTAGTATAGAGTCAATTTCCCCAAGTCCAGTGTTAGACTAGACGGTCCTGTCCAGTTAGTGAGCCTCCCAGAAACTCCACTTTGATAATATGGACTATATGTATTTTCTCCCCTCTACGCATGGAGGGCTAATAAACGAACCATCGGATCTTAAAGGCGAGTCACTTGGTAAACCTTGTTGTAAGGTGTCATACGTGATGATATCCATTTATAATCGCCCCAGCGTTAATGCTATTATACACTGCAAAACAACACACTGCTGACAGAAAACTAAAAGATGTTAATGTTTCCCAAACAAAATATATGCAATAAAGGGAAGGGGAAAGAACTCAACAAACAAACTGGTTGTGATCAAGACACTGAAGATGAGCACGGACCAAAGCATATAGATCATATTATACATTGAGGATTCTCAAGTTCCATGAAGAGAATACAACAAAACAAAACAAGCATTGGGAGGTTTACAAGGGGTTATTGGGTAAGTCTTTGCATCTCATTTTGGTCATTGAGAGTCTCAAGGAGAAGGGGAGGGGCAAATTGAGCAGTACCTTGGTGCTCATCAGAATCCTGGCAGAATGAGAGGATGATGGTATCAATAGACATCTCCACAACACCAAAAAAAAGAGTAGCTACAACATAGCCGAGACCCCAGCATACCTGCACTAACAAAAATGCGATTACTTCTTCAATCTCAACTCTGTAACAGTAATTGAAAAAGGAGCAGAAATGGTTCTGCTATGGCAGTGTTTGGATCTTGGATATGTATGGGATTTTGGTGGGGGAAAAGAAAAAAGAAAGAGAAGTATTCAATTTTCAAACATTTTCGGGTCCTTCCCCATTCCTTTTATTTTCCCTCCACAAAACCCTCAATAAATCCTAAACAGAACCTTGTCTTGGATTTGTGGAGGGAAAAGAAGAGGAATGAAAAAAGAATTCAAATGTGTCTAGGTTTTCACTTTGTTTTCCCCTTCCTTTGCAATACCCTCCACAAATTGCTAAACAAACCCTTACAAATTTCTTGACGCAAAATTGTCAAGGAATCTCACTGCAATGTACAGAAAAGTTTAAAAAGATTAAGGGCCTGTTTGGAACCTATGGAAAGTGGGAGAAAAGAAAGGAAAATAAAAAATTTTCTTTAGGAGTTGTTTGGTTCCTATATAAGGGAAAGGAAAAGAAAATAGAAAGGAAAAAGAAAGGAAAGCTCTGGAGTGGCTGAGGAAAATGGAGGACAATGGAAAAGGTGCCTAATTTGAAGAAGAGAAAACCATTTTCTTTCCATTTTCCTCTTGAAGTCAAACAAGAGAAAACCATTTTCTTCCTTGTTTCTTTTCATTTTCTTTCTACAATCAAACAAGAGAAAAGAATTCACTTTCTTCTCATTTTCCTTCTCTTTTATTTTCCTTTCCTTTCCTTTCCTTTCCACAAGTTCCAAACAGAGCCTAAAGTGTTATTGTGAGTAAATATGTTCATAAGGACCCACGCATAGAAATGTGGACCCTTGCACATAACACACCATCTGATTGAATATGTTGTTGGCATCAAGATTATTATGACTAGATGTCATTTTATCTTCTCGTAAAACTTTTTTGAGAGCATTGAGAGCACCCACTTTGTGCACATATTTTTAAAGGTTAGGTCTGCCTCAGTCCTCACCAGCCCATACCCCCATTGGTTGGGGATTACACGGGTACTGTTATTGTTATTTGTTGAGATGTCATTTTATCTTAAACCTAACAGGCTGAAAGGTTAATGGGAAAGGAACTCAACATATCATGATAAATAGTCTGCGCGGATAGATATTTTACAGTAGAACACAAAAGTATAAAATCATGTTGCCTTACATTCTTCACAGAAGTTAGTGCCCGAAAAAAATCTGAAAGGTCATTGTAAGAAAATATAACCACAATGAAAAAGAAAAAAAAACAAAGCCACCACCTACCAGCTTTCGACATGAACAAAAATTTAAATCATCGCGAAGTCATCTAATATCAGAGCAGTAAAATTTCATTTTGGAAGCTGTCACTTTAAGAATTACATCATGAAGACGTTCCATGGTTGCTTCATGCTGTTGTCTATACCAATAATTTGCCTAAATCACATCATAAAGCCCACATTTTTTTTGCTTTACGACCTAACCTTATTGCTTTCACTTGCTTGTAACCAGCAATTCTCAAATTCAGCACTTCATATGGTATAATATGTTGTTTTATTTATTAATAGGAAATAGATACCAAGAAACATACCAGCACAGGAAATAGAGGGGAGGAGATCTTGTTGTGGGCAGAGTTGTACTTGTGAGTGTTCAACATGAGGAAAGCAAACACTGCACTTGAAAGGCTGACACACAACTTCCCAAGAAAGAGGATAACATCACCAATCACGTTCACTTTCCCTATCCGAAGGATGTTGCTGATGATCAATTCTGTCGCGAACTCAGAAGCCTTAAAGAAGCTTTTTCCCGTGATAGCAATCTGAAAGTATCAGAAGCATGTTTCTAAATACGTACACATCAACAATGTGCTATACACTTGTATTGGCATTGAAGTCCCCCTTCTTTTGTAGATAGATTAAGGTCATATTCCAAGTAACATAGGTTACAAAGGGATGATCTCAAACAAAGAAAAGTCAGCACAAAAGTAGTAGAGTCTTGCAGTCATGGGGAAACATGTGGTGAGAATATAAACAAATTGATCAAATTCTAAACTTTCACTTTGTTTTGACTCACAGGGAACAGGACTTAAGTTCCCAGGTATCCTCCTTGTTATGGATTAGACTTTGTCATGTAAAATTTATTGCCTGCTGTGAAAGTTGTTTCCAGAAAAAGGAAAACGATGACATTAATTAATAGTCCACATGTTAGATGATGATATCATCAGCTTAAGTTCATTTCAAGAAAATTCTCAACACATTCAATCTTAGGAATATGTAATAGGAGCATCTTCACAAGGGAATTGCATTTCTCCTCCTTTCAGGCCAGTTAGAGTTTTCTCCACGTGGAAGTCATTTTCTAGCTTATCAACTCCATGAAACACAGACAAAAATACAATGCAAATGAAAAGGTACATAATCTGGCTGAAAAGAAGTTTCAGTAAATTACCATAATATAGGCATTGCGGTTCACGGATTTGGTGGTCCATTCAATACATCGTCGGAAAAACTGAGAAGAGTGAAATGCCAACCTTCCAATGTGGCTATCAGGTACCACATTAGCAACTTTCAATTTGCGACGAATAGCCTCAAGTATAAACCTGATGGACTCAACAAAGGATACAAGTAGGCAGCCAATAGCTACAGAACCAAGGCTGTAACGCATCAGCCGCTTCACAGAGGAGACAACAGGAAGAAATGGAATCTCTGGCTGCGTTAAAATATTACCAACTATTAGATGAAAGAAAATGCACGAGATATTGATATTGAAGTGTAAATCTGAACCCAAGGAAAATTATCCTCAACTCCTCAAGTTCCTTGTTTTGCAGAAGTAGCAGTCTATCCCAATTTTTTTTCCTCAGACAGAGAAGGATACAATTCCCAAGGACCCCTACATAGTAAGCTAGAGAGGTCCAAAATTTCTGCTGTATAGTATAACTTTGTCCACAGGGCAATCAAGGACAGTATATTGAAGCCTGGGCAGACTGGAAGATGGGAGGATGTATAAATCTAAAACCTTGGACTAGCTGATCTAAGCCCAATTCGTCAACCGAGGGCATAGTAATCCATAGGCATCAATGTCAAATGGAGTAATACACAAAAGAAGAGATGCGGCAATTTACAAGAGCACAATATAAACTGAAGATATTATGCTTCCCATCCACCTATACTCAAGAATCTCACTTTCCTAAAATGAAATTAAGAACACACCATCTTCCCTTACAAAACATAAGGCAACACCACAACGCAAACCCACCCCAAGTAGAGAGCCTATTCGAAAAAGATTCTACAATTGATCCAAGGTATCATGTAGACCATGTGTGTAGAGAAAATTCTTAATGGTTATGATTGAGTAACTTACCGATGTTTCACCACGTGCCCAATAGTAGGAAGCAACAGAACCCGCAATCACAGTTGAAGAGCATGCTATAAAAAACTGTGTGGCCCAGTAACAGCCAAATAGGTGGAAAAGGATTCCAGCACCGATATGGGAAGTATAATGGATGCTATAACCGCAGCAACGGTCACAGCTCACCCTTTTCAACCCAAGCTCATAGGCACAGCAGTTGGAGTTGCAGTCATTTTCAAGGACCTGACCGGAACTGAAAAGATGGAGAGCAGCCGAAAGCCAGAACATGTAAAAAATTGCAAGGATAAAGTAAGGTATGACTGGAAAGATTATAAGTGCCTGAACTTCTCCGATGACCTTGGCAGCAACCTGCATACAGATGTAGTAGCAACTGCATTTATAACCCCATAAAATCGTCTATAAACCAGCTCATCGACCGAATAAAAGGAACGGCAAGGCTATAATGTCAATAATCCAAGTTCTTTTTTTGGGTAAGTAGGTTTTGTCCAAGTTGAAGTGAATATTGATGTGTCAAATGTCCTAGTATTTGATATGATCCTCAAAACTAGTTCATGCTTCCATACTTATCAGAGTTTGACCGAAAATTAAGGGTGACAAACTCAAAAATTAGGATCAAATACTAGTTATTCAAATGTTTTGTCGAGTTTCATATTAATTCTAGAGGAATATACATAATGATTACCTTGAGAACAGATGTTGCCATAAGGATGCGGCGGACTATCGCAATAGATGAAAGAATGGAGATAATCATCACAATGGTCATGAGAATAGCAACAGCTTGAAGATGTTTAAGCTCCTGAAAGTTGAAAAATGCTCGAGTAAATAACAAATCTATATCAACTGCTATCAATAATAGAGGATTTAGTTAAGAACCCACCCTGGAAGATACGTTATAATATGGATCATGCTCACCAATGATAGGAGATATGGCACTGTTTCCCATCCATCCAGCTAAAAACAAAAGACGAAGTCATCGTCACAAATGATTAACTGAGTTATAATGCTCCAAAGCAGCTAAGACACACATACTACTTTAAACAGCAAGCAACTTAAGTATTGTAGATCTTAGTAAACAAAGTTAGGAACCTACATAAAACTTGACGCAAGATGTTTTATTCCCTAAGATGAACGTCAACAGCTAATTTCATAATAAAGAGGGTGTACATATATGTAGCATAACATGTGCACAAATGGGAGACAGCTCGAGAAGCATGAAACCACCGTTTGATTTTTTCTAAACAGCTCAGATGGAAAACAGTAGTAGGAAATTTGCTTACCCTTCAAATAATAGAACATTGTAAATGAAATTATGAGGACATTGAAGAGGATGACTGTTATCCATGGCATCCCAGCCACAAAATGTCTAATCATCAAAAGCCATATCACTGATAGGAACAGTGGCAGGAGTCCTCCACAAACAATCAATACAGGCCAAGACTTGCCAATGTCAGCGACATACCTCTGCAAAATAACAACGGTAAATTTTCCTCAAAAATCAATGTGTGAGAAGAACCAAATAACCGCCAGTGTTGGGGGCAGGGGTAACCACTACCCAGTGAAACTCCATAAGAAGAAAAAAAGGATGTCTTCTCAACAACCAAAACTGTTGGCAAGGTTTACTGAGGTGAGTAGGTTGTAGTCGTTGGACCAACAAATGTGTGCATCTCCACAAACACGTCACTAGGCCTTTAGTCTAAAAGGCTACACATTGTGATTGCATTCTAATTTTTTAAAATATAGATTCTTGCCAGAACATAAGGTGTACAAGCCTGCACTAGCTACAGATGGGTTAACCCCATCGTATACTAAAACCTGAGTTGGGGAACCACTCACGTGCAGACAAACATAGATTGCAGAATTTTCATGAAGACAAGATTGGTCCATCAAAATTAACAAGGTCTCAACATGGTTCTACAAGTCTGAACCCATGTAGCTAGGATTAAATAATATGATTGATATTTTGTAGTTTGTACCACTGTTTGCATGTTTCTATCTCAATGAAGAAGAGTGAGCGGTATGTTCTGTACTGTCTCCTATTTCCATAAGACTTTGAACACAAACAAGAACAATTTTATTGTGTTTGTGAACAACTTCAAAGCAAGAGTGTTATAAAGTAGGGAGACACACACACACAAAGAAAGACTACTCAACCTTTAAAACTGCTGACTGTGAATTGACGGACTTGTGAATTGATTTATCTATGAGTATGTCCTCAACAACGCTTACTCCACCCATTTGCTGCCAATGTCGCAAAGACACATTTGATGCACGTGCAATAAACTGGCAGCTCCAGTAAACTGAACAAGAAAAGGATTCCCACAGTTTAGTGGACAAGTAATAAACACATAAACTAACAAAAGCTCAATCAATGTGATACAGCTTTATCTCCATCAAAGTGATTAAAGTGCAAACCGTAACTCCGGATTACTTACCATTCACGCTTGGAAAGATAACCGGATAACAGGGACCTTGAAGTTGAAGAGAGGCGTTCCTTAGAACAGGAGTTAGATCAGCAAAATAGTCATAATTCCTATCTATCCAGTCGTCAGTTGATAGATGGATATCTCCCTCTGGATAATCACACACCCAATTGAGAGAATCTTCGGATGGGATAGGGCAATCCAACAAACAGATACTCCGGGCATTATCAAGTGTGAATTGGCTGTTCTTTAATCCACTCTGGTAAACCTGGTTGGGATTCAACCAATATCTGAGTTCCAATTGCCGAAGGTCGGGATTTCCATGCCTATCGCCGCACACATTTCCTTTGTAGTCCAGCCCATAAGTAAGCCTAATGGTCCACAACACCACATATCACGATTATGAAGAAAAGAAAAGGATCATCTAAGTAAATGAAGGGAGCTTAAAGTGAGTACATCAGCATGCACGCATACATAAACAATCCCATTGTAAAAATGCATACAAGTTAAACTAATTTCTAAATAAATAAGCAAGCAAAGCTCATGTTTTGCCAATATTTAGAAGTTTCAGTGAACAATTGAGCAGGGTAGAGGGTGGTCTTACAATAGAGCAATGGTAACGAGTTCACTGACAGCTTAAGGTACTAGTATCAAGCACCGTTTGCAGATTGCCCCTTAGATAACAGCAATGTCGAAAAGAACCCAACTTTCTGAATTTCAATAATCCTACATCCTGGTAAGAACGCGGAAGAACCCGAAATTCTCTTTACCATTATTACATGAGAGGTTCACATAACCAGAATCATCCAAAGCCAACTAGCTCGTACAAACCATAATCAATAACTATTGATATCGCAAGAAATCATGAAAAACAACTGCTATCCAGCAAAATAGACTCTCAGTTCTATCGAATCATCAGCTACAGCACGGTAACCTACCCAAGGAACACCCATCTCACAAACCCAGAAATAGTGTCCCTAAAGATCAGCATTACAGATTTATTTACTAAACAAAACATCAGTCTTTACAAAAGAAAGTGGGGAGGGGGAGAAAAGAGACCACAAATTTTAAAAATTGGAAGTGTTCCATTTCCCAGAAGCAGAAGAACTATAAGCTGCCAATCAACAGCTTGCTCTCAAACGCCAGCATGAAATACAAAAAGAACCCAAATTTGGGATTTTAGTTAAGCCTACTTCTTGGAATCTACCATTATTTAAAACTTCAGTCCACACTTCCATGGGAAACAAAACCATCAAAGAACATTACTAACAAATGTATCACATTGGGGATAAAGGTGAGAAATTTCCGCAAAAGACACAAATTGGAGATACAGAAAATCTGAAAAATTCGTTTGGAGATGAAGCAAAGATTTGAAAAAGAACATTAAAAATCAAAAGATTCCCCATTCAGATACTGAAACCAATTGTTGTGTACCTCAATGGGTTTCCTCTGTTGAATCCAAAGCTGGAGTTGACAATCATTCCCACCCAGAAGGCAATGAAGATGACAAGGAACACAACATCTCTGCATTTCCTGTTGTGCTTTATGATTCCACCCGTTTCGGCACTTCCGTCGCTTGATGGGTACCTCCCTATCACTGCCCCCAAAGAACTCCTCATTATCCAGTTCTTGGAGAGAGAGAGAGAGAAAGAGAGAGAGTAAAGCTAGGATGTGTGAACTGTGGAACTGTGCGTGATGCGGCCTAAGGGGTTTTAGGGAAGAATTTGGGAAAGTTTGTCGAAACTCGAAAGCATTACTATTACACTTTATTATATACTCCCTCCGTCCCAATATACTTGTCACAGTTTTATTCCAACCGGAAAAAAGAATTAGTTATATCTTTAAATTGGTAATGAATTTTATATCCAATATGGATTTTGTTTGATAAATCTCGATTTGTTCTATAATACAATGTTTTCAAAATCGCTTAAAATATTATAAATTACAAGATATAATCAATTGAAAAGTGGCACGAACTTCAAAAAGTGACAAGTAAATTGGGACGGAGGGAGTATATATATATATATAGCTGTATAATAATTGGTTATAATTATATAATTTTTTTTTTATCATTGGTTATAATATTTGATGTTAACATTCCTTTGAAAGTGACTTTGACTTAAGACAAAGATTATGTTCAGAATCTAAGGGCCAGGTGGCTCGGCTCTTTGCTTGAGTTCAAGTTGGCTCGGTTTTGCCGGGCCACTTCCGACATTTATTGTAATAAAACTAAAGTATTAGTACTATTTTTCGCATGCTTATTATTTTTGGTTCTGTTAATTTTACGCCAAGTTTTTTTTTTTATAAATTATTAATTGATTCGATAAGAGGACTCGGAAAAGTAAAAATTTATAAATTAAATTTTAATTTTTTTAATCTTTTTTTAAATTTTTTGACCATATTTTTTTTACTTTTCAAATTTATCCGTGGAAACAAACTAACAATCTTTGACAATTTGACGAAAACCTAACCAAAAAAAAATGAATAGCGACAAGAAAATTACTGTAATAATTAATTTAGACCAAATGAGGCCTTAATTTCAAGGAAAACAAACCCAAACACTTTTTCTTTCTTTGAACATTCGACAATTTTATTACGAAATAATGTAAAAGTTGGTCACGATCAGCCAGAAAGTGAGTGGCGCGGAGGAGAGCTAAAAATGTTAGGCTTACAACAAAATTCTATAACATGCTTACAACATCTTTACACGTTAGCACGAGGTATTTTTTGATTTTGTATTTTGTTTTTTTTTTGGTTATTTTTCTCGTATTTTCGGACTGATATTATTTTTTTTTTACTTTTTATTATATATGAACACAATATGTTTGTGCTCCTTAAAAAAAAAAAAAAAGAAGAAATATGTTAGGAATCGAACTACTTGTTCATCACAACGCCCTACCGATCTTAAAAATTAGGATCATAGAAATCGCAAGCAAACAGAAAAATAGTGAAAAAAGAAAAGAAAGAACACAAGATATACGTGGAAAACCTCAACGCGAGTGAAAAGCACAGGAGCCACACCAGTCAACTATGAAATCGAATCAAGAGTACAAGTCTTCTTGCAATTTTTCTGAAACCTACGTTTTCTCTCGCCTCTCTCTGTTTTTCTCTAAAAATTGATTACAATAATTCCCTCACATTGTATTCACTTTGTAGGGTTTTATTTTTTGATAACGAGGTATCTGGACCAGTTTATTCGTATATTGACTAATTCTAAGAGAATATAAACCTACCCTAGCTGAAACCCACTTGTTCATTTCGTATGCTTGACATGAGCTACCATCAACGACTCTTCCATTTGAATTTTCTACTCTTCCATTTTTCCATTTACATTTGTTGTAATCCATTCTGACGGCAAATTGTTGTTAAAAAGTAAAAACCTCATAGCCATTAGTTTTTTTTGGTAATACAGGGTGTCCCAAGCCAGCTTGCGCGCACCTTGGACTAATTCCTATAGTCCGCTCCACAGCCGTTTCACATGCTTACGCGTGGAATGAGATAGCCCCTCAAGAACCATTAGCAAGAAAAATCGAATCTGAGACTTCAGGATGAAGCTTAAGTCCTGGCTAAAATCGCTTGGCCAATCCCCACCCTTGGGGTTCTCAAAGCCATAAGTTGGAGTCTGCAATGGAAAGAACTAATGTCCGCGTGAGAGTGGTGGTTAAATCTTTTCTTTTTTTGGGGGGGGTAAAGATGTGGTGG
Organism: Rhododendron kiyosumense; assembly: GCA_019656275.1. NCBI lineage: Eukaryota > Viridiplantae > Streptophyta > Magnoliopsida > Ericales > Ericaceae > Rhododendron > Rhododendron kiyosumense. The sequence continues at coordinate 4,369 of BPLS01000410.1, read as the reverse complement.
TTAAATCTTGATTATTTACACATAATATTATGTTAGATTTTGGCAATTGGGATTTGAAGAATCAGATGAGAATATAGCTACGGTGCTTACACAATTTTCACTCGTGAAACCTCGCCATTGGGTATTTATGTCTTTTTTTAATTATCTAAGATCCCACGTCGGTTAATTATCACTCGAAGGTTCACTTTATAAATTATAGCATTGCACTTTAAATTTTAAATGCCGAGCTCAGTAGCGTGAGCTTGTAACCAAACGGGGCATTAACATATTTGGACAGTAGTCTTTGGGACCCTAATAGGACAGATGCATCGCTCTCTCTACTCCACAACGAAAAATGAATGTACGCACCCATCCCATCCCACCATGGATTGGCCAAGCAAACAAAAATTGGACTTTGGGATCAAAGTGGGGGTCCCCCAGCTTGCTACGCGAGTTGTACAGAGAAGAGATGTTATCCTTCATAGTCGCACCTATTTAGAGGACTACCCAACCAGGCAACCACCAAACAAATATCTTTTTAAAATCTGATAATGACACCTCACGGCTATGAAGCTATACAGAAACTTATCTCTCGCATGTTTTGTTTTTCATATATCTTATCCCTGGCATGTTTCTCATCTTATATGGGGCAAAAAATTTCGTCTGTTAGCTCTCGTTTTCTAGAAAACATGTATAAATAGTGTGAATCTCAATTGTGTAGTAAAGTTCGATTGTAAATTTGTAACCGTACAATATTTTTTTATAATGCTTGATTCCTTTCCGTGGTTTTTGCCATTTAGAATTTTTCCATATATATCCGGTGTTCATCGTTATATTTCAATTCCTATTGATTGCTTGGTGATTGGTTTGAATCAAAATAGGAATTTTGTCGTCCTTCAACTATTTTCCTAGGGCTTAAATCGTACTTATGTGGGACTCGGGGTGTTGTAGTGCACCCTCGCATTACACGTGTAGCGCGGTCAATTCGGTCGTCCATCTCAGCAATAGATTGCTTGGATTTTCATCCAAATAATGGACGGCTAGGATTTATAAAAGCTTGAATTAAATCCAAGCCGTCCGTACCGAAATGGATTGTCGGATCGACTGTACTATACGGTATAATATGACGGGTGCACTATAGCCCCTCCCATTCCACTTCTGCGATCTCAAAGTTGACTTAATTTTTCAGGGTACATTGGAAAAGAAAAAGTAGGTTAAAGCTATGACTTATTAAAATTTTACGAATCTAAAATTTTAGCCCAATTTCTATCCCATAGAACATTTTTGATGGTTGAATCTGTTCACGGCAAGAATCGAAAATTTCTTTCTTGAGATGGGGTCTTCCTTTTGTTTCTTGGAAAAATGACGGCCCATGACGTGTTTTGATAATTAATACTCGTTAAGGACATGCTGAGAATATTTGTTAATGTAGAAAAAAGACATTGATATGTATTAATTATCAAAACACGTCATTGACCGTCATTTTCTCTTGTTTCTTTGTTTATTTCCTACGAATGATGGGCTTATTTATTGTGTTAGTTGAGTTGTATGTTGAGCTATGTTATCTCGTGAACTTCAAAAAAATATGTAGTGTCCGTTGATTTGTATTTAGTAATTTAATAACGATGTATATATATATGATCTCTCCTATCAACCGACTAAAAGGAAAGCAAAATAATTGATGGCGTTATATATTCTTAATTTAGGCAATCACAAAATGTTTGAGTCAAGAGGAATTTAAATTCAATCGAAAAGATAATTTGATATGTGGTTAATTATCTTGAAAAAGCTAAGACAAGTAATTCCATGGGAACGAGGAGTTAATAATCTCATCGTCGGTCCACTGACCGAACTATTTCTCAAATATATTACAAATTTTTCCATCTCAGTTATGATAATTGAAATGATGAATCACAGTAATTTGAAGAATCAGATCACAATTAACAGCTAATTAAGGTCATAAAACATGGACATTACGGGTTTTGTTAATTAGGTGCGATGTTAATAACTCAGGATCCCACATCGGTTAATTATCACTCAAAGGTTCACTTTATAAAGTACAATTTCGCACTTTCTAAATGCCGAGCTCAGTAGCGTGGGCTTGTAACCAAGTAGGGGCATCAAAATGTTTGGACGGTGGTTATTTAGGACTCTAAAATGGTAGGTGCACTGCTCTCTTTCTACTCCGCAACTAAAAGATGGTGCGTACCCAAGTCCCAACCCAACATGGGTTGGATGCCAATACACCTTTGCGGGATCAAAGTGGGGGGTCCCCCAACTTGCTACTCTTACTTGAGGTACTCTAACCGAGTTTCAAGCGAGTTGTACAGAAATGAGGGGGTCATCTTTCATAATCGCACCAGGAATCCAACAACCGAACAAACATTTTTTTATAACCAAAGCAAAAATCAATTTCTCAAGGTTAATTATATGTAATTCCACATCAATGAGGAATTGATAATCTCGTAGTACAGGTAGTGCAGTGTGACACCCTATTTTCGAACACAGACGTTTTTTTCTTTTTATGCTCAACGTGATACGATTAGGTTTTATAAATACGATTAGGTTTTATTAATATTTAGTACACGTAATGTGAAAAATACAATTGAAAAAATGGCTGGTTCAAGAATTTATTCTTTTCAAAAAAAAAATATTATTAAAGCCAACAAATAATTATATGACTCTACGCTTAATTAACTTTGCTATTCGCTCGCATTTTTTCACTTGACATAAGTAGATTCCTATCAAGCGGTGCCACTCCCTCTTTTAAATCCATACTCCATTGCATGGAGCAAAAGAACTATTTTCAAAGGGTTGGAGTTCATCACTCATGTGTGACTTATGGATCCGAAAGTTTTGTACAGTACTAGATGAGAAACCCTAAAAAATCAATTTGATTGTAAAAAATTGCGGGTAGGTTTATTTTTGCTTAGAGAGAGAAAGGGATTCAAGAATGCTTCTTCTATAGAGCAAAACCTCATAGTCATAATTGGAGTTCCACCTTGACATTATTTGTGTTGGGTTGTGACCCCGACCCCAATCCACACCCTTTAAGCATAAGCACAAAAATAACTAAGCACAAACGAGAGATATCCGAGGAAAAACTTCACTATGTATAAACGACATTATTTGTGTTGGGTTGTGACCCTGACCCCAATCCACACCCTTTAACCATAAGCACAAAAATAACTAAGCACAAATGAGAGATATCCGAGGAAAAACTTCACTATGTATAAACGACATATACAAGTATGAAAAAATCTCACCGCGAAAGCCACAAACCGGCTTCCCCACTATTCTCTCTCTCAATCTCTAATCCGGTGGATCTTTGACGGAGTATCCAAGCATCCCCGAAGAGCACCACCGCTCCGAAGGAGGAGCCTGACTCTACACATCCCTGAGATCGTCTCGATGAGACGAACAAAGTCCAGTGCTCCAATCTTGTATCCGAGCAATTTGAGCCAACAATTATTATGATCTATCTAAACTAATTTAAAAACGTTTCGGATTCATAAAATCAGATCCTCGTAAGAGAATTTTCTCTAAGAAAATCTGGCAAGGGGTAATATTAATGGCGTTTGTTTCTCACGGGAGATATCATAAAGTAATTTAGGATCCCACATCGGTGAATTATCACTCAATTGTTCATTTAATAAGTAACGTCATAGCACATTCTAATCGCCGAGCTCGGTAACGTGGGCTTGTAACCAAGTGGGGCATTAAAATGTTTGCATAGTGGTCTTTGGGACTTTAATATGGCGGGTGTGCTGCTCTATCTACTCCACAACTGAATGATGGTGCGTACCCATCCTACCATGGATTTGCATAATTGGGGTCAAAGTGGGGGGCCCCAACAACTTGCCCCAACAACTTGCGGTATGGGTTGTATAGAAAAGAGGGGTCATCTGTCCTGACCGCACCTATTAGAGGAACCCATCTATTATACAAACATTTTTTTTCTTGCCAAAACTAATTCAGATTATTTTTCCATTGTTTTTTCCTTTTCTAAACTTGTTTTAAAAATCAGTTTATCTTTTCAGATTATATTATTGTTTTTTCTCATTGCGACAAATCCTAAACTTCACATATCTTGACGAGAACTTTAAAACAAATCACAAACAACGAAAATAAGTCAAATTCTAACAAAATAAGTTAATTTAGGCAGCTAATTTTGCGACTCCCAACTTCCCTTCTTGTTTTATTAGCTTAATTTACTAAAACCCCCTTAATATTTTGCCACTTCCCTATTTGTTAACGCCGCTCCCCTTCTTGTTTTTTCTCATTGATACGATTAGGTTTTATTGGTATATATGTGAGCAATTAATATTTTGAACACGTAATGTGAAAAATACAATTTAAAAAATGGCTGGTATGATCAGAAAAATCTTAT
>BPLS01000409.1:140430-169175 GCA_019656275.1 Rhododendron kiyosumense | reverse complement strand
ATATATATATATATATAGTGTTACTAGTGTATATATATTGTTACTAGTGTATAATACTAGACCCCAAAATATTAATATAAAGATTATATTTTTCCAAATAAAAATTTGTCTCTTCCTCCGGCCCCCCTCGGATTGAAATTCTAGCTCCACCCCTAGTAGAATGAAACTACTTCAATATATACTTCATCAACGACGATTGTAAACTACTTCAATTCGTTACAACAATGATACCAATATATTTGGCTCAGTCTGATGTCTGGCCCAAAGCCTCAACAGAACCAGGGATAACTTGAGTCGAATCAGGTGAATTTAAATTTCTTAATTAATATCCTAACAAAAGCTTCTGGAACCAACCACTAGTGAAAGGGGCAGCGTTTGGATGCCTAATAATGACATGCTCCTGAGCAGCCACTGTGTATAGCTTAGGGGTGGAAAGAAATCAAAGACTATTTTCTGTAACATCCCGTAATTTTCATTAGTTATTCTACCTGATTTAAGGTGAGAGTTAGGAATAAATTAGAAACAAAATTTTAAGAAATAAAGAATTTGATAGTGGTGGAGTTATCACCAATTTGGTGTTTGTAGTTTTCTGATTTCTAGAGCTTTGTTTTGCATGGGAGGAGGCTTGTATTGCCATGTGGAGATTTTAGGTGGAGAGAGGGAGTGACTCATCACCTAGACCTAGAGTTTTGGTCCTTGTCCATATATATACGTAGAGCATGGAATTTTATTAGGCCAAAGGAGATCACCAAGGTGCTAAGAACGTTAGGAAATTCAACTGGTTATGTGTGTTTTTAGCCAAGTGGAGTTTCTAGCCTTGGGTGGTGGTGGCATTTGTTGATAGAAATGATGTATGGTTTCGGACAGTGAGCTTTGGCCGTGATCTTCGCGTCACATATTTCGACGACCGATCATAATTCAAGGTACCGGATAGTATGCAATCCATTCCTAGCTAAATCTCTTTGCAAATAGTATTCTTTTGATTCACAGGTATTTGTACTCATTTGATCTCTAAGCTTATTGATTCGATTATATTCACCTTTTGTATCGTGACATAGAAAATACTTGGTTGAAAGCCATGGAACAAATTGGTACATGTCCAAGCCCAACGGGTCAGAGAAGTATGAGAAATGTATGATTGGTTGCCCTACGTAGAGAACTTATGGGGCCCAAGGCCTATGCAGATTTTGACCTGAATGGTGTTTGGTTACTTTGGTATGTTACCGAAATGAGTTGGGTGCTAGGTTACAGATGAAATGTTGTTCAGAATGAACAGTTTGATTTGTTATCCTTGTTTATGAAGTATATTCTTATTATTAGCCATGTTTATTGTCCTCATATTGCATATACTACCCGGCCCTTTTATATTTTTCAGGTGCAGAGCACGGAAGTGGGGATCTGAGTAGGAATGAATATAATGGATGGGTTCATTCTCCTTAGAGATTATGGGAGAAACTTTTGGTGTAATTATTTTGAGGTTGTAGCCCACTACGTATTGGTTGTAATTTTGAGGCTTATATGAGGTGAATTGTATTTTTGGGCAATGTAAAAATTCAGGTCATCACAATTTCAAACAGAAACAACAACAATGGAGCAGGTCACTCTTAACACTACGAACAATTTCAGAGACTTTCCGAGCTCTAAGAGAAAGGTGAAGCCTTCTCAATCGAACTGGAGATTAGATGAGCACGTTATACTACTATGCTAGATGCACGGTGGTTAACATTTTCCTCTGTTAGCTGATTCTTGTCAGTAACCCTACTTGTTTGATGTAACCGAGGTATGTGTTTGCCTAGTTAGGAAGCCCTGGATGTGGACAGCGTTCGTAATCTGAGATTTTTTTAAATTAAGTAATAGACTAATTGAAACAGCATCAAAAGATGCCACCCATGTACAAAAGAGCCGAAAATATCTAACATGTAAAAGACTTCATCAAGGGTAGGTTTGTAATCTGAAGAACGCCCCTTGATTCTTGTTACCTTGGTTTGAGCTTTAGATGGTGAAAAGGAGTGTGTGTGTGTGTGTGTGAAAGAGAGAGTCATTTCACTTATTTGGATACCTCAAACAGCCGATAAATGGTGAGGAAGTATGAGAAATAAACGAAAAAAGATACAAATCATTGCGGGTTTTCATTTCGTTTCTCACCAAATCTCACCACTTCCAATGAAACTTGTCAGAAAGCACAATCTTTTCAAACGAAGGGAAAGAAAAGAGAGCAATTTCACTCATTTAGATAGCTAGAAGAGCCGAGAAATGGCGAGAAACAAATAAAAAACTCAAGAATCTTCACGGGTTCATTCTGTTCCTCACCAAATCAAATCTCATCACTTTCAATGAAACTCACGAGAAAGCACAATCTTTTCTTCTCTTTTCTCTTCAACTCTCACAATTCATTGAAAACAAAAAGAAAGAAAAGTACTAATTGGGGAAAAGTACAGTACTGACCAACGGAGACACCAATATCGGTATCAGCGACCTGGTTCTTGCGCAGCTTCCGCTCCAAGTGAGCAGCAATCCATATCGTTCCAAGCGTGCCCTTTTTCGCGAGTATAAACTGCGAGTAGAACATCTTCCTTCTAAAAATCCGTCTCTCACCTCATACGAGCTTTCCAAACCCTAGAACCGTTCCCAAATCGCCACCAAAAACCCTAACTCGAACGGAAGCGTGAAATTCGGACTCGGAGGAAGTCGAATTTGATCTGCGGGGAGAGAATTTGGGGAGTCGAGCGAAACCTGGTGGGAATTTGAAGGTCGAGGTTACGAAGCAGAGAAGAAGGACCTGAGCTCGTGGAGTTTTTCGGGGCGAGGTGATAATCCAGGGTTCTATTTTATCCCAGGCTTGACAACAGAAGCCGGTGAACTGCAACGGACGGATATGACCTTGGAAAGGTTCAGATTTACTTTTCACTTCGAAATCAAAGTTTGACCATATTCAAATGGAGTTGGCTTGTCCGCATTCAGGTTAGAGGGTGTGAAGGTGCTTGAGTTTGAGCTCGAGCTTAGCTTAATTGTAAACGAGTCAAGCCGAGTTTGGTTAAGGTGGTGTTTTACTTTTTTAAAAAGATCTTTTTTTTTCAAGCGAAGGTACTTTTAAATTCAAAAATATCGAAAATGAAAAATATTTTTTCAATTTTTTTGCACTGTTTAAAATATCTTAATGAGATCTATCAAATAATATTCATATTGATAGAAAAATTATTTGTGTAAACACATTATTTTTTAACTTAAAATTACCTTCTTTTTCTAAAAGTTCTTTTTTCGAGAAACCGGAACACCCCTTAATTTTCTTAACAAGAATTTTTAAGCGAGCCGAGCCTGTATAAACTAGCCGAGCTTTTGAGTGTCAAGTTCAGCTTATTTAGTAAACGAGCCGTCGAGCTCAACTCAATTACTAAACAAATTTAGCCGAGCCTTAACAAGCTAAGCCATAAGCTACTCGGAAGCAACTCGGTTCGTTTATAGTCAAATAAAAAAAAAACCTATTTGGGGGCTTGCGCCAGTTTATTTTATCATTTGAACCGTTGAGTTTGTAAGATTTGATAAGAATCACGAGTTACCTAAAGAATTACTGTATGTTCATCAAATATTGATAAATGTCTTTTTAATGCACATTTTCTTAACATAGAGTATATAAAAACGGAGTTAATTCGGGACAAATGTGTTCTAAAAAGTTATTAATCAATGCTCAATGAACATAATAATTGACATGATTAAAGTTCTAGCATGATTAATGTTCTCAACGAACTCTATAACGTAAATGGATTTATATTATCAAAACTAACCGGGCACAAGCCAAAAACCAAGTCCTCTTTTTCCCTTTTTTATCCGTAACCAACCAACGAATCAAGTCCGATTGGCTGATGATACAGCACGTATGTGTAGGGATGAAGAAATATTCAGTGCTTTGGGTCCACCGTCGTCATCTTGTGTCCTTTTATATACGGAGTGTTGTGCTGAAAATGTGTCCATTTCAAGCTCAATGAAACTATCTTAATTGTTCATTTTGACTTATAATCTCAGCCATTAGTTTTTGTCTTGGAAAATGTAATCATTCATGTGGATGTCGAGGTCTAGCCAATCTCGCTTTTTGCGTTGACCAAAATTCGACGGGCTGAATGAAATAGTCGATTTGAACCCAATCCGCAGGCCTAAACGGAGGAGCATAGCACCATGATGTGCTCTCAACTCACAGTACGGCACAAAGTCCTTTACAAACATTCAAGTATGCAAACTCAACTCACACAATGGGCGTGCGGAAGCACAAACGAAAATAGAAGCGAGAGCATAAGAGCGTATGTTTAAAACGGGGTGGTTATGGACCATTTAATAACTTCTTATATGGCATGTACGAGACAGAGGTCAAGCTCCCCTTAATATATTTATTCTTCTCACTCCTTCGAAACTCTTTTTTCATGAATACAAAAATTGGATTCGCATTGAAAATTTGAATCACTAAACAATCGATTTGATTGTACAACAATCGTTATGTGAATGACACATATTTTTAGGCATGGTAATTATATTTTTAATCTCAAGCCATCCATCAATAGAAAAAAGCATCATAATTGACACATTTTTATGTATGTACGATTAGGGAAGAGATGAAATCATCGGTTGCCCTGAGATGTTGCCCTAAAGGACTAATAAGGCAAAATTGAATTATAGTCCTACCCTTTTACAGTTTTTTTGGTTATTTATTGTCCTAAGATGTTGCCCTGTGGATACATCAACTGTCCCTTCATTTTGACTTACATCAAACAAGGACGTGGATATGCATGACTCTGTGATGGGAGGGGGTATTTCATGTAACAGATATATCCCTTCTCATCATAATGCAGTGGGGATTACTGCTTTGTGAGAGAAAAGAATGTACACCCGTTACATGAAATACTTTCACCTGTGATGGAACATGGCCCGAATTACACGGGCCAAGAACCAATGAAAGCGAGCCTGACAAGAATACTTAAGCTAAGGAAGAGTATACACTCATCCTCTATCATGGAACTAGGCCGTACTGTGCAGGTCAAGAACAAAGAAAAACGATCCTGGCAGAGTCATGCAAGCCTATGATACAAGAAAACAATCCCAACAAGACCACACAAGCCACACGAAAACACAGAAATCCAGTTCAAACAATGCAGGTTATTGTATAAGTAAAGCTCAATGCTTGCCTCCGACTGGAAATCGTTCTAAGAGGAACAAGTTTACACTGTCAGCAACTTTAAAACAAAAAATAAAAATAAAAATAAAAATACAGAGGTCAAATTAATTAAGTGACATCTAAGTTAAATTTCAATACAGTAGTTAAAATGTCAGAAACACTTGCTCTACTTGTTATGAGTCGTGAGAAAGGGACTGGCTCTCATCGTGTAATGGTAATCTAGCCAGATTTGCATAGCTATCTCAGATATTGTTTCCCTGTATCAATGTCGCCATTCCACATACCTGCAACTCAAGAATCTTTAGTAACTTCCAAGTGATCGGTTTTCCTATCAAAACAGAACGGCAGTTGTTTTCACTTTCTCAATTTTCCAGCACCAGCTGAATTTCATGTGATACTAGAATTCACTAGTCGATCTTCTTGTCACTTGAAGGCATCCAATTGGCCCTCCAAATGATTGAGGGTGACAAAAGGCGTTCTGTTTTCCACCCTGATGACTGCAGCTGCAAAACAAATCAATTATAGGTATATATTAGGTATAGCAAGATGCAGGATTCAAGCCACAAAACGTAAGATGGCCCCCTCTTTGTTTCTATTCTGGATTCCAATTTAGTTTAGGATAAGGCTTACAAAACTAAAATTAAGCTAAATAAAGTTACCTCCTAAAAGCTATATTTTAACACCTTTTACAGTTATACTCCAGAGAACAACAATCCTACATCTGACTTTCAGTTGAATAACTATTGCTTTGCTCTCCTATTCTCATTTTCTGAAAAACACAGGCACCTGTTTAGCAGAAAAATTTGAAACTTGTATTCGTATTCTGAAAAAGTAAATCCGCAACAGAACACAATAGTAAAACGGTGGATGTTTTTGCCTCAAATACAGTTACTGAGAAGTTTTTTTTTTTTTTTTGCTAAGCAAGTTACTGAACAGTGTTATGCAAAACAATTTTCGAAAATGGCACCAAACATGCTATATTTTGTTGACATTATCCCCTTAGCCGCATGGTTGCCGGCAGAGCTTATTCCATATTCACTTGTCTGTTAGCAAGTCATGTATATGAAGTTAAATGGCCACCTAGATAATACCTTCACAACAAGGTTTTGATAGTGTTCGTCCATCCATGAATGGCTCTCCGAATGCGCAGACTTGTGCTCGTCAAAAAGATTTGCCATGACAAGAGCATGCAAGAATGCCTGCAAGACATCTGTAGCTATCGAATCCTTATGCATAACAATACTGACTGTTCCCTTTTGCTCAAGCAGCAAATACTTTGCTATAAGGACAAAAATGAACAACTAAAAGTCAGCCAAGAAATTGGGTATTCCTGAATAGAGAAGTATCAAATATATATCAACCTTTCTTGTAATGAGATTCAGAAGATTCCATGAGGCTCACCCTGTTTGCCAGAATAGAAATGTCACTTCAATATTTTGTCTTTATGCAACTTGACATGCAAATATGCACGCAATGGGTGCAGTGATAGTCACTATAAGATCAATCAACCTAGGAATTGCTCCAAGGACTTTAAATTGAAGATGCATTGTTGTATGCCAAAATAATTAAAACAGCATAATTAGTCACAGAAGTGCAACCATAGGATCATGGTATCAAAAGATAGACTTCAAACCGGACGAAGCTATTTGCACAAAAAAAAGTGCCCTAAGTTTGATTTTGTCAAGAAAATTAAATAAATTCGAGAACTCACATTTCCTGGTGGTTAAGTGAGGAAACCCTCACACCTAAGCGTACCCGTGTATGCAAAAATTCCGTATTCTTTGAGCTCCATGAAGAGATCCACAATGGTAACACATGCTCCATGACAGAGACTTGCTCTGGAGAGAGAACTGGCAGCCAAGAAATGCAGATACTTTCAGTATCATTATCATTATCATATAGCATAGTGTACGCAAAAACATATTTTGCATATTGTTAATGTTGACTAGTCAAACCCAGTCTATGTACCTCTAAAACCAATGTGCTTCATAACTAGATCAGTTTCTGTTTATACAATTGGAGTTAATCTTTGCACAAAAGAAAGCAGAGAATTTGTTCTATTAGGTTTTGTATCGCCAAAAGTTGAATATTGCAGGGCCTGCATAAGGCCCATTGCGTGCTCTTCCCAGAAGTGTTATCAAGTATCAATAACCTTCACTACACATGGTAGTGGGTGAGATAATTAAAAACAAGAGGTAACAGAAGTATTTTAGAAAATACACATGACCAGAAGGAATGATGACAACAGCCAAGTGTCACATTTGTGTCAAAAAAAGAAGGGGAAAACAAGTAAAAGGAAAAATCACATGCCACACCTTGGCCAGTCTTCAGAAAATGCAGCAGAAGAATTGAGCTTCTTTCACAATTCAATGTAGTTAATGAGAGACACCGAACAGCCTTGTAGTTCGCTGGAAAAAGCCAAAACAGCCAAATCTATTAAGACACTCATGATATTTCGAACACCCGGCTCCCAAGAACGTGGAAAATGTACATTTGGATATACTCAGAAGCGGAACTAACCATACATATGGAACATGGTCAGAGACAAAAAAGAAAGCCATATGGCTAGAGGGTATCCCATAGTAACATGTGCGAGCAGCATTCCCAAGGCCATCCCAATCATTGTGGCCACTGTCTCTTGGCTTCCTTCCTGTCAAAATATAGGTATAAGAACACGCTTATATGAGCTATGTTTATCATATGCCAGATTGCCAGTGGTGAAAACTGTAGCCTTTGCCAAATTCTTCAGTACCTTGGCAGATATATCTGCTGCATTATTCTGAAGGGCAAAATGCTGTGTCAGAGCAGCTCTAGTTGCTCCACTAGCAACACCAGCTGCAAGGAAGCATAATAAAGAGTGACAACAATAGAGCAGCATTACCAACTTAGTTGTAATATGTGATTCAGTCGGTCATTACTAACTATGCACGCTTAAGCACGTGTGGGTTAACCTAGCAACTTAATTCAAAAACTGTTTTGGGTATTTAATGTATTTTGCATGGAATAAAAGTGAAGCAAGATGGGGAGAGAGGTCGCAGTTTATTCTCCATCTTTAACAGTGAAAAAAATGGATCCAATATGAACTAGTAAACCTACTTTGGTAGTGTCAACAAACTTCAGTTAGAGGTTTCAGCTAGTCAGCTGATTTTGCAATTGATGTAAGCAATGGGAAAAAGAACTTACTGAATGATCTTGACAAGCTCCCCAAACAAACTATGAACACAAATGCTGAAGGAAATAAAGGAGAAACAAGGTCCATCAACATCCCTGCAACCAAAAATGATACGCTGTCATATCATCCCGGGGCATTGGATAATTGGACGTCTATCAAGATTTTAAACAGTAGAGCAGGACAACGGGAATGACATAAAACCTGAATAGATGAAACTAGTGTTCTAGTCAAGAGAACATATCACCAATGCTTGATAAATAACCTCTCATAAGTGTAGCGTTATGAGTTCAGTCATTAAGACAAACATGATCCATTTAGTTTCTTCAAAAAAGTGAGCTCCACTACAGTAGTTAGGAGCTGCAGTATTCCAAATTAATCACCGTTACAAGTAAAAATCTGAATTCAATTTTAACCAAAGTAAATAATAGAGGTCTTTCCACATAACAGGAATTTTGATATGAAAGTTGGCATCACTAGACCTAGTTAATAAGAAAATTAGAGGAAAGTTGAACTCTGCCAATTTGCTAAGTGAGATTTCGAGCAGAGGTTGATATCTACGATTTATATAATAAAGCACCTAGGTGATTTCTTTCTTCCCCCAACTAAACCTTGACTTACCCAGCCAAAAAGAGAGGTGCACTGGTGAAAAGGAGAAGAAGGGGAAGAGGTGTTCTCAAACAACTGTCTTGAAAACTAACGGAAAATGAATTGAGTAGTACCAAGATCATTCATGAAATCTGCAATTAAACGCCACATTTTGGCATTGCTATCCAGGTTTGAACCCTGAAAGAGAAACAATCAAAGGGTTATTGTTGACACTTGACAATATGAAAACAATAAGCCAACTCTTTAGATAAAAAATTAAGTTGCCCAAAACAAGCTATGTACAAAAAAAAAGCCCAAGAAGATTTGCTGCTACAAACCCCATAGTTCATTGCAAATCAGGGATCATTCTCTTCTAGAGGTAGACCACATGTTGCAATTACCCTAACAAACATACCTGCAGTTTCACGCCTTTGTTGGTTGGACAAAATATAATGCAGTTTTGGGACATTTGTCTCAACACATTTATTATCCTTTATGGATATCTTCCCACAGGCCAAAAAGAATGTGAAAAACTAATGGCTTAAGGAGGAGAGATGGGACAGGATCAATTCCGCCACACAATCTCACTCTGGAGGTGAAAAAACATGGAGGGGCAAGGCACACATATGCATTTTGTGTGGTTGCCCCATGTTAATTCAGGACAATTATTACTTTTATTTTGGTGAACAATCAGAACAACATACTTGGTAGAACGTGAACAAGATCCCTCCGAGCATGCCAGTTAAATCCCTCAAAAACCACTGAGGCAGCAATATGCAGAAACAGTTGTCAATATGAACATATCAAACAACATTGACATAGAAGATAATGCATAAAAGTTGTTGACAGTATTAGGTGTTACCTGAAATGTGGCCCCAATGACCGTAGCTGATTTTTCACCAACTCCAATGGCACTCAAGAGAGCCTAAAAATGATTAAATTCTGAGCAGTCAAACTAGTGTCTGTAAGGCATCTTAAAAACACCATTAGAAAACAAATACTTTACCTGGGTAGAAAGCATGGTCCGAATGTAAGTGGAAAGGCCCTGCCACAAGTTGCAAACAGAAACCATTGTTCGAGAGTTAAGTTTTCAGTCCTTGCGTAGATAAATAAAGACATGGTGTGTTGGCTCTTAACCTGCATTAAGTCCCACATTTGAAAAGGAGCATAATCTGGAGTTACACTGCTTGGATAACCCTGAATTTACACAAGTACGGAATCAAACGTGTCATACACAACAGCATGACAAAAAATTTGAAACTGAAAACTAGAGGTCTGTCTTGCTGTATTCCACTTCCTCATTCAAGTTCTATTCCTTTTTCAAGTACATTTTATTCTCTTTGTTCTTGCCTTTGCAAAGTTGTCTTGTACCAGTTCCTGTCACCAATTGGTTCTGAATTCACATCATTTCCTTCGGTTAATCCCAACTCCACATCTCATCTTCAATTTAATATGGGGTCCATTCGGTTGTCACGATGACATGAAATGCACAATTTTAGCATTGAATCATCAATAAATAGAATAGCTGGAAGTGCTTTACAGCAACGTAGTGTGGCAGATTTCACATTACCTTATTTCCTGAATTTTAATGGAAATTCAAATGAATTATTTGGGAGCAAAATATTTTTATTTCCTCCCTGTAGTTGTGTCCTGTGCTATGTAATGTTGAATTCAATCAAAACGGCTGAATTTACAACCATATTTTTTTTATAACTCATGTGTCTAGGCCGCTTAAGCGCACCTCAACTACTCCGGGGCCTAATCCCACCGTACACCCAGCCTAGACACCTGAGTAATAAAAAAATGTTGCAAATTAAGCCGTTTTGATTGATTCCAATCTCTGAACCAGCTAATGACAGCTTCGATCTTCAACAATCAAGTTAAGGAAATGAACGCGCACAAAAGAATATAAATTTTACTAGTAACTGCGTTTGTCGATGTCTTATCGAGATATACATACGACAAGGCATCTGTATAATAGAGAATAGAGAGGAGAGAGATTGCCTCGGGCACGAATGCTTGAAGAAACCGTCTCGAGATTTGGTTGAATCGGCTTCCGGAGCGTCGAATGGCGATCGAAGAAGGAGAAGCGGTGATGATGGCTGTTCTAGTGAGCTTCGTTGACGAAGACCCACTCCACTCTTCCACTAGCAACTCCATGGGCTCCTGCTCCTCCTCCTCTGCTGTTGTTTCAAGTTGAATTCTCTGACTATACTAAACTGAACGAGCCCGAAACCCGAGGCCAAACTCGCGCTTCCAAGGCGCGAGCTTGAGACCATAGGTCGGCATTGATGCGATTATTCATGCATTTTAAAACGACGTCGTTACTCAGCCGTTTGAAGCTCGCACTTTGGATACGCAATGTTCCTTCAACTCGTGTTACAAACTGCGTGTTTGGTTCATTAGTCCTTGTTCTACTAACCCTTATTTTTAAAAAAGTTCTTTTTCATCAATTTTCAAACTCAAATATAATGAAAATAAAAAATAATTTTTTGATTTTTTTTGCACCGTATAAAAGATCTCAATGAAATCTATCAAACAAGATCCATATTTGTGGAAAAATTATTTGCGTAAACACATAATTTTTGAGCTTAAAATTACCTTCCTTTTCTAAAAAGTTCTTTTTTAAGAAACCGGAACACCACCTAACCCAATTCCGTTAAGAAAAATACTCGTGAGTATTTTATTTTATGAATTAAATTAAAGGTGATGTATTGCGAAAGAGTGTTCTGTTTCGTAAAACAAAAAATATGAATCTTAGCGGAACGGGGCTTTTTCCATTGTTTCGTCTTTATTCAAATTTTTTCCGCGTTAATATATTTCAAGCCTAATTTTTGTGAATACGAATCAGACAAATTTTTTTTTTTTATAACTTTTACTTTTGAAAATATCTTGGATATATCTTCAAAAGTAAATTTTTACTTTTCTGATTTCTCTTTTCAAGACGAATCAATAATTCATAAAATTAGACGCGAAAAAAATTTAAATAAAGACGAAATAGGGGGAAAAAAATTGACTTTTACACTTCCTTTTTACCATGCACTCATTTTTTTGTCTTTATTTGGGGTGAATTTACTCTATTGCCCCTTAATGTGTAAAAAGCAAACTTATAAAAGGGTAAAAAGGTAAATTCACATGAATAAGGACAAAAAAAAAAAGAGTGTATGTAATAAGAAGAGAGTGTAGAAGTCAATTCCCGGGAAAAGAATTTCCAAAAAATAACTTGTTGAAACAAGGCCTTACGAGTGTTCCAGTTTCAAAAAAACGAATTTTTAGAAAATGAATGTAATTTCAAGTTAAAAAAAATTATGTATTTACGCAAATAATTTTCCTATCAATATGGATCTTATTTGATCGATCTCATTGAGATCTTTTAAACAGTGTAAAAAAATTATAAAATTATTTTTCATTTTTATTATATTTGAGTTTGAATTTTTTTTTTTTAAATTAAAAAAAAAACAAAACAAAACGGCACCTAATTTGATTGGATAGTAGTAACTTGTATATACAAATCAAAAACAAAAGCCGCTAGAAGGAGGGCTCGAACCTCCGACCTTGTGGTTAACAGCCACACGCTCTAACCAACTGAGCTACTCCAGCTTCTTGATGCTGAGGTATTCACAATAATATAATTAATCAAAATAAACATGCTTCTTCTCGATTTTGTTTGACGTCTGGGATTCTGGAGCATCGAAAGCTGCGAGAGGAGAGAGAGAGAGAGAGAATGTGGAGAAGAGTTCTGTATTTGCTATCACACAGGCACTTCTCCGCCGAGCCTGAAGTCCCCAGCCTCTACTCTTTCCTCCAACCATCAATCTTTGCCCTGAAGAGGGACCCGCCACTCCCCCCCAAGCCCCAACAAGACCCAACTCCACAAACCCTAACCCTAGAGCGCCAATCCACCCTAGAAACCACCCTCCGAGCATCCCTCAACGCCAACAACACTGACGAGGCATGGAAGTCGTTCAAGACCCTCACCAACTGCTCCTCATTCCCAAGTAAGCCTCTCACTAATTCCATGATCACCCACTTGTCTTCGCTCAATGACACCCACAACCTGAAAAGGGCTTTTGCCTCTGTGGTTTTCTTGTTGGAGAAGAACCCGAGTTTGGTAGAGTATCAAACTGTCGAAACCCTTTTGAATTCTATGAAAGATGTTGGCACTGCTGCCCCTGCCTTTGCATTGGTTAAGTGCATGTTCAAGAACAGGTATTTTGTGCCTTTTGGAATCTGGGGCGGTGCTCTGGTGGAAATTTGTAGGAAAAATGGCAGCTTTGCAGCTTTTTTGCGTGTTTTTAATGAGAACTGTAGGATTGCTTTGGATGAGAAGCTGGATTTTATGAAGCCAAATTTGGTCGCATGTAATGCGGCTTTAGAGGGTTGTTGTCGTGATCTTGAATCTATTGTTGATGCTGAGAATGTTGTGGAGACAATGTCAGTGTTGGGGGTTAGGCCGGATGAATTGAGTTTTGGGTTTCTTGCTTATTTGTATGCATTGAAGGGGCTTGAAGAAAAGATAGTTGAGTTAGAAAGTTTGATGAGTGGGTTTGGTTTTGCTAATAAGAGGACATTTATTGGTAACGTGATTAGTGGCTATGTGAAATCTGGTAGCTTAGAATCTGTTTCAGTTAATATTTTACGCAATGTAAGAGCTAATGGAGAGGACTCAAATTTTACTGAAGAAACTTTTTGTCAAGTAGTAAGAGGATTTCTTCAGCATGGAAGTTTCAAGGATTTAGCGAATTTAATAATTGAAGCTCAAAAGTTGGAAACACAATCAATCACAATCGAGAAATCCATTGGTTATGGCATTATCAATGCTTGTGTTAATCTTGGCTTTTTGGATAAGGCACATAGCATTCTCGATGAAATGAATGCTCAGGGATGTAGTGTTGGGCTTGGGGTTTATGTGCCAATCTTGAAGGCTTATTGCCAAGAGAAAAGAACTGCTGAAGCGACTGAATTGGTTACGGAGATAAGTAATTCAGGACTTCAGTTGGATGCTACTACATATGATGCTCTAATAGACGCATCAATGTCAAGCCAAGATTTTCAGTCGGCATTCTCTCTGTTTAGGGACATGAGGGAAGCAAGAATACCTGATCTGAATGGAAGTTACTTGACGATAATGACAGGTTTAACTGAGAATCACCGGCCTGAGCTAATGGCAGCCTTTTTAGATGAGGTTGTTGAGGATCCACGAATTGTAGTGGGTACCCACGACTGGAATTCAATTCTTCATGCCTTTTGTAAAGCTGGGCGGTTAGAAGATGCAAGGAGAACTTTCAGAAGGATGGTATTCCTGCAGTTTGAGCCAAATGAGCAGACATATCTGTCCCTCATTAATGGTTATGCAAATGCAGAGAAATACTTTAATGTTATGATGTTGTGGAACGAGGTTAAGAGAAGGATATCTATTGATGGAGAGAAGAGGTTCAAATTAGACCACAATTTGGTTGATGCGTTCCTTTATGCTCTGGTTAAGGGAGGTTTCTTTGATGCCGTGATGCAAGTTGTGGAGAAATCTCAGGAGATGAAAATTTTCGCTGATAAGTGGAGGTACAAGCAAGCTTTTATGGAGAACCATAAGAAACTCAAAGTGGCAAAGTTAAGAAAGAGAAACTTGAGGAAAATGGAATCACTTGTTGCCTTCAAGAATTGGGCCGGTCTGAGTGCAGAGTGAACCTCACCTCTGTCTGTTGCCTATTTTGTTCACACAATGCCCTTTTGAGATACTATTGGTATCTGAGTGACAGCTCCTAATTGAAGTTGAGAGACAGGGATTCAGTTGGGATGTTGTTTCTAGATACTTGAGCCAATTGTGCAGTAATTTTGACACTCAAAGGCTTCCAGTTGCTGGGTTAAGAATATAATGTTGTTAAATAAATGCACGACACATTTCTGCATGGTATCTGAGAATGTGAAAGCACACCAATAAATTCCGATGAAGCTGATGTCTCTACATACGGTGGTCTCTGTTTGGTTTTGTTGTGCCTCATAAGAGAAGGCATAAAGAGAGTGTCACATTTAGAAGATAAGGCAGAGGATCTGTCGTCTGTGTACTTCTGCTCATCAGTCACCAGCAAGATTCCAATGCCACAAAGGAATTTCCCTTTAGATGATTGCCCGGTCATCCCTTCTTGGATTGTTTGGGCTCATTTTATTTTTTCATCCCTTCGATATGTAATATACTCTTTCTTATTGAAAGATTCTCCTCCTGTGAGCACTGGGGTACTGGTAGACAAAAGTTAAGCGGCCACTTCTTCACGTAAACACTAGGCTTGGTGCTTGGTCCAATTTCTTATTTTATTGCAACAACTACACTGTACATTTTAGAGACCAATAAAGCTAGAGATTTGTCAGCCATTATGAGAAATGTTGCCATTCATTTTTTAAACACTTAGTTGTTGGAAGTTGTTCGATCTGTTAGAGCTGCAAACAGGTGACACGCTTGATGGTTTCTCTGAGATTACTATGTGCAGTTGCTGAATTAAATGATTGTTTTGGACAACAAATGTACTAACGGCTCTGTGTGCCTTACCCATCAAACATAGAATGGCAGGCACTGTATTTTCTGCCATCCCATTTTAACAAATTTGGGGTTGACTTCGTGTATATTAGCTATTTCTTACCCGGCTTGTCCTCTTTACCATATGGTTTGATACTCGTCTTGTATTCTCCGTTTCTTGTTCTTTGGTCGTTGTTATTTTGCCTTCCATGAGAGTGTGTGAAGAGAAATTAATGTTACGCATGATAGCTGCCAAGTGCCAACTGCTACAGAAATCTTAAATCGCTTGACTGATAAGATTTTGGTGATTGTATCTAGTTTGTGAGCGATAAATTTCCAATTCAGACATTTCTGATTTATAATTTGGATAGAAAACGTCTCGAATTTAATAAAACTTGCACAAAATTGATCATTAACGCATCGCTTCTTGTGTCTCATGGGATTAGTTTTTGAGTTGTATCTTCACTTCATGTTTGAATACCCGCTTCATTTCTTCATGCTTGAGAACTGCCAAGCTCATTGCACTCTGCATCTTTCACAAACATACAAAGAGAACACTGCTCCAGATGACCAAATTACATCTGCAAAATACAATAAATCTTTCAGTGAAACAAGCTCCACTCAGTTTCTTGACAGTTTCAGTAGTGAATGTTAGATATACTACTTACTTCCTCGTGGTATATAGAGAAATGGCAGGTTCAGTTTTAAGAAATTAATGGTATGTCACCATTTCCTCTTTTTATTATTATTATTATTATTTTGTATTTTTATTGCTACAATTGTTACTTTATTAGTTGCTCAACATATGAGACTTCATCTGCAGCAGTGAGGGCGAGTTTTACTATCCCCAAAAATGACTCTCTTTTTTTTATAACCAGGAGTCCGGGCCAAATTACGCGCGTCTCGATTAGTCCTTTGGGACAATAAACCCACCATCCACTAGCAGGCCCCTAAAAAGGACTTGAAAGAGCAGCATATTGGCAGTGTAACTTTAGTGTGACAAAGTCGACCTTTACTTGTGCAGTTGCAGAAAATGAGGACAACTTTTTGGATTTTTATTTAACTAGTGCACCATAACCATATTGACCCCTATAACTGGTAATTTGCCTGCTTTTTCCATGGTCCTTAAATATCCATAGTGCCTGTTAGCTAGAACCCATGATATGCATTGGCTCTACTTTTTAGGAATGTTGAAAAAAAATCACCTCCACCGAAAAGAACACTCTCCCTCCTCCTTTTCAAGTTATCAGTTTATGTAAAAGACTGAACTCTTGTTATTAAGTTGCTCCATTTTTGTCTAAAAACTCCATCAATGTCCTTTTCTACAGACTCATGGCTGCTAACCCACATTCTGCTCTTTCTTCCCCTATTTCACCCCCTCTTTGCTGCTACTACTCATACCACCCCAAAGAATGCAACGTGTCACAGCACTTGTGGCACGCTCCCTGTGAAATTCCCCTTAGGTACAGGGTTCGGATGCGGGCACGCTGATTTTTCCAGATACATAAGGTGCAGCTCAGGGACACTCCAGTTCTCCACCGGGACTGGCGTTTACACTATCTCCTCAATCGACTACCCGAGCAACACTTTAATTTTAACGGACCCCTTGATGTCAAACTGTTCTTCAATGCAGAATTCCGGGAGCTTTAGCTTGGATAGCTCCAGCCCATTCAGCTTATTGTCGGAAGATACCTTTGTTTTGCTAGGTTGCTCCACCACCTCTCCTGTGTTTGACCAAAATGAAGAGTTATGCAACACTGGTTCGGGTTTACACATATGCAGAGGGATGTATTCTTGTGCAGGAGTCACTGGAATTGGGTTGACGCCAAATGCGCCGATTTCTACTTGCTGTGTTTATGATCCGCAGATTGTGCTTGGGTCGGGTTTTACGTTGGATCTTCCAAAACTCCAGTGCTCATCTTACACTGCCATTTACGGGTACGGAGGCGACGAAGGCAACCCGATGAAGTGGCAGTTTGGGATCTCTTTGCAATACAATGACTCGTATTACACTGAAGCATGCAGGAATTGTGAAGACAGTGGGGGGTTGTGTGGTTTTGCCGGGTTGAACGAGTCCTTCGCCTGTATTTGTCGAAATGGGGTGAACACCTCCAACAATTGCTATGGCCGTGGTTAGTTTTTTAGACAATTTATTTCGTTTTTTTTTCTTCACCGTCTTGAATTATTTTGGTTGCTTTATTTATTTATTTATTTATTTTTGTTGATTTGTGTGTCTGAATTTTTGTTTTGTTATGATTAGGATATGCTTGGAGCGGGACCTGGAGACCCAAAATTCAAATCAAGATGGGTGCTGGAGGTACATAAAAGGCATTATTGGCTTTTGTCATTCTTTACTTTGTGCTATACTTGCCTTTCAAGAGGTCTTTTTCGCTGGAGATTTCCTGTAGTGGGTGACATGCTTTCCACTGCTTTTTACTACTTTTTGTCAATGTTTCGCGGCGTGTTCTCTCACTTAAAATTTTCAAACGAAAGCTTGATGACAAATGAGTGAAGTTAAAGTTTGAAGAATGATAAACTAAGCGCCTAAGGGTTCTTCTGGTTGGTTAGTAGTTTTGCTCCCCACACAATTGATTAGGATTGGATTCTTTGAGTCAGACCGCAAGAAAGAAATTTCTTGTAAATCCCCAAGTTTCGGTGTGGATGACCTACCATTGACTAGACCGGAGAGGGAATTAGTCAAAAAGTGCACATAAGCTGACCCGGACACCTTGACCGCTGAACCAAAAGAAAAAGAGTTTGAAGAATGTGTTTTGAATGGATAACAATGTGGTAACAAAATCTTTGCTGCTAGGTTTCTCAAGAGAAAAGGTCAAGGGTAAAATGCGTGTTACCTCTATGTGATTAGGCTTTTGGCGCCTCACCTCCGTGACTTTTAAAGATGGCCAACTACCTTTTGACACTTTAGTCAAAAACACAAGGTGCCAAGCTGGTCAGGTGAAGTGCCAATAGCCTAAACCACAGGGAGGCAAAATGTATTTTGCCTGGAGTTTAATCTAGGTTTTGTATTGTGTTGCAATTATGACAAGACCTGCTGGGTATTTCTCCATACAATAACCGAAATTATGTCTGAAGGAGTTGATTAATCGTAACTTGAGAACTATGTTACCCGACATAGGTACCGATATTAGGTGCGGGTAAGTGTCTAAGCGTCAAAGTCATCTAATTGTTTTTTGGTTTTTTTTCTAATTATTTTTTTTTATTCTCTGGGAAAATTGGTGTTTACAAGGTGACATAGAGCCACCCTTTGCACGTAGTATGGCGTTTTACTCGTGTCTATGTGGTAAAAAGAGATTTCCAGAATACAACGTTGGATGAATTTAGATGCGTGTTTCCTTATCCTTACGAGAGTATCGAGTGTCCGTCACGGCAACACGAGTACTTGAAACATTTAGGATGTTCTTTACGATATGCACTGCTGTTTCAGGACAACGTTAAGAAGGATTCAAACTTGCCATGAAAACGACAGTAATTGTGTTCTTTTACGGATTCTTTATAGGTTTTTTGGTCTCGTTGATCACGCTATTCATCTGAGGCAGAAAAATGATGCTTCTGGAGTTGCAGGAAAGCTCGTTACGCGTATACTTGGTGAAAGTAGAGTTTGTTGCTCATGTTTATTGAATGAATTTCTAGTTGTAGAAGAATTATCCGGTTTCGGGTATTGTAACTCTGTCACGTTTGAGATACATTATTGTGTTTTTTAAGATGGTTGGAATATTTATTTTATTGAATTCATGTCCTAATTCAATCATATTCCAGTCATAGTATCTGACCAACAGCTTGTTTGGTTGCAAAGAAAGTGGAGGAAAAAGAAGAAAAACATGGAAACTAGTTTTGAGTTGAAATGTTTCCGCGGTTTGTACCCGACAAACATTAGAGTGTTGTTATCAAAATATGGAGTGCATAAAGCATTTTTACTTTTGGATTTGGTCTTTAATTTATATTTTTGTTATTTAATTTCATAATTTTTAAAGAGTGTTAATGAAAAGGTGGTGGCTTAAAAAGTAGGAAAGAAAGGGATTTGCGAGGATTTGATGGCCATGTTGGGTTAGTTTCTTTGAATCTGTTTGGAAATTGGGGAGAGAGGGAAAAATAATTAAGAGGGAAAAGAAACAAAAAGAAAAGAGAAAATTTTTACTATTCTTACAACACTATTTTGTCATTTCCCCTTATTTTTCTCTCTCAAACAAACAAGGGAAGGGAAAGATTTGAACACACGTAAAAGTATGCAATGACTAAACTCAAATTAACGCCAAAAAATGATCCAAAATTTTTATAGGCGTGTTCAAGTCAAGACGTCCGAATTTTGTTTAGGTCCGAATTTTTACTCTCAGCAGTTGGATTGTATTTTCAATGGTCCAGATTTGCGGACAGTTTCTTACGGGTAAGAAACTGTCCGCAAATCCGGACCATTGAAAACACATTTAACGGTTGAGATCATGATCCGGACGTCCTGACTTGAATAGCCGTGTATATATATATATATATATATCTCCAATTTCTCTCACCTTATTAGCCTCTACCATAACTTTGAAGGAGTCAAATCACCTCTACCGAAGCTCTTTTATACGAACATTGGTCTGCAACTTACATTGATATTTATAGAACATTTTGGAAAAGATAAAATGACGAAAAATAAGATTACCGACCTTCTAGACTAAAGGCACTATCTGTTATCATGGGTAATGTTTGGGCTTGAGTCTTCCGTTGGAAATTGCACATTCCTTTCCTCAATTAGCACAAAAAAGACATGATTTGTAAGCATATACATGGATCCATCGAATTCAATCTTTTATACTAATCATATCATATACCCAATGAAACAAAATCCTATAAAGTTAAAAATTGAATGAAATATAAACTTAATAACATAATTTCTTGCACATGTTAGTGGAATTGGCTTTGATTAGTGAGTGGGAATTGATTCTTAGGTCTGTGAGAGAAAATCTGAGAAGTGTAGTAAATGTCATGAGCTCGTATTTTTTCCCCCCTATCTTCATGTTCTTATCTGTTTCTACAACAAGTGCCCTAATCAAGAAAGAATTCCAACACTTGAGCCCTCAAGAGGTTCTAATCCCTAATTCCTTCAATCAATTTAACCTCAGGAATAATGTTGAGATATTGGCTTGGTGGTCAATGACAATGCCTGATATATAGGAATTTAGTATATCTTCTAAGGTTTCAAGTTCGAAACAGCTGATTATGACACATTTGTCTCGCAATTTTTTCTTGAGTATAGCAAGAAACCTATTGTAGCTTAAGCTAAGCGAATAGGTAATGAGACCTTTTTGCATGCAAATTAACTTTAGAAGCTCAACAAAATGAAAAGTTTCCTATTATATTATAGGAATCAGAGGAGAATCTTATTAGAAGAAAACTAGAATTCATATCCTACCTACATATAAAAAATAAAAATAAAAAAACGAGAATTGAGATCCTATTTCTACCTGATGACAACAAAATGAAAAGCCTAGTTGAGAGCAACCATTTTTGATTGTCGAATCATCAAAGGATTTATACTTTTATAAAAATATGAATCTTCTAATTTTCAGCGTTGTGAGTGTGCACCCAACAAGTTCGAAGTCTCTGGTTGGGATTGCTGGAGTTGTGTCTGAGATTCAAAGGGAGAAAAAGGTTTAGGACAGCTTGCTTGGTATTCAACCTCCGTTTCTAGTTTAAAATGGTTTTAAGGCTAAATTCTTCGGTTTGAGAACCTTTGCCGCGTATCTCAAACAGAGTAAATTCAAAGAGATTAACTTGAGTTATGAGGTGTTAGGATCCCCTAGACCTAGCCGCTCATTTTAAATAGTTTAAAACTCATTTTATCGCGTTTATTTTCTCCCGTTTCAAAGCACCTAAAAATTAACCGTCTTAACACTGTGGCCCATAATCTGTTTCCATGGTCGCATTCGAACCGTCTCAGACAGAGAATCAAATGTTAGGCACCCCACAAATATGGAGGGAAGCTAATGCCTTTTAAAAAATTTGGGAAGCTTCCCTCTTAATTTTTTTCTTTCCCATTTCTTTCCCTCTCTATTCTACTAGTCTAATAAAACAATTCTTATATCAAAAATACTCATACTATATAACCACTCATAAAGAGATAAATCCTAAAAATATTTATAGATCTGGAGCAGCCCCCTCTCTCTCTGATTACTCACCACCGCCATTGCCCTCCTCCTCCTCCTCCTCTCCCAGCAATGCCAGCTCCTCCACCACCTGCCCCTCCATTACCTCCACCAACTCCCCCAAATCCTTTCCTAGAACCTCCTTCAAATCCTCCACTGCCACCGCCACCACCATCTCCTCCACTGCCACTGCCACCGCCTCTACCACCAATTCCTTTGCCTACACCTCCTCCAAAACCAGCACCAACTTCGCTACCAATTCCTCCACCAACGCCACTGCTAGCTGATGCCCCCTCTAGATTCCCCGCCTCCGCCACTTCCACCACCAATTCCTCCTTTGGGTCCCTCTCCAACGCCTCCCCCAATCCCTCCATTAGCCCCGCCACCTGTTTCCCCACCAACACCTCTGACAGTGCCCCCACCATCACCAATGCCTCCACCAGCACCACTTCCACCACCCATACCTCCGCCATTTCCAAAAAAAAAGGAGAAAAACGAATACCAAAAAAGGAAAACCACAGCCATTAAGACAGGTTACTAAAAAAACTGTAATAAGAACAATGCACTCTTTTGTGGTTGTGTCATGTTCACAACATGTTCATTTTAGGATTTGAATTTTGGGTAATGAGTGGACAGAGATAGAGAGATAAATGAGAGTAATAATTGAAAAAAAATATTGGAGATTGGGTGCACAGAGAAAGTCTAAAATTCCAAAACGAACGGGGTCATGGAGAATCTGAATTGTTGAAAGAATCTAAGACTAATAGTAGGAAACAAATCTTGGCAGGAACTCTATATACCAACTAGATCTGGAATCAAGTGTGGCGTGCATCTCTCTAGAAATAGTGGACACTTCTTGAATGAGTCCAATAACTTGCTCTCGTAGCAGTAAAATCAAAATTTAGAACTATCAACTTTCATATGAAAACTATTTTTAGCTTCAAAGCAGAAGACAGACTCACTTGACTCAGAGTATCAATCACAATAAACTTACGATACCACCGGAGAACAAAATGCTGACCAAATTGTACATCCTTGACATTCAAAAACCTCGTTCACGGCGCAGCGTATGAGTTATGTAATAGTAAGCGTCTTGGAGTAGCACGCCTGGAACATTGTGTCTAAAGTGACGTCAGAGAGTTGTACCCTCCATGGCCTACTTCAAGTGGCCGTTTTGACTTAAAGGCAATGACGCCACTATGGCCGTCACCCCCTCTGTTTCCTTCAAATCTTGATTGTTTCTTCGTTTCTTGATTCAAAGCTATCTCTACACTGTTACAACGGAAGAGAGATTTTTCTAGAACCAGTTGTGGTATTTAAGTCACACCCAGCATGCCAATTGTGGGGTGGTGATTTGAGAATCACCAACGTTATTCCTCTGGACTGGACTACCCGTACTAGTGACCCCATATGAATTGGGTTCAGCCCAATGATGAAGGTGGCTTCGGCCCACCCATCAAGGACACGCCACAGAGGCTTTGAGAACGAAAGTGGAAACTCAAAATAGTGATATGAAAAGGGAGAATACTATATATATACTATAAATGTTGGGTAAGCAAGACTTCCCACATTCTCCTTCTAGTTTTTTTTTTTAATTTATTTTATAGCAATCACCCAATATAAAAAAAAATTATCAAACTGTCCACATTATTCTTCCAGGAACTTCCTAGAAAATGTACTCCATATTTCATTCTTCACATCACACAATTACAATATTTCAAAATTTACCACACAAGTCTAACATGAAGTAAAATTTTCTATAATCTTAGAACATCGCAGAATCCTCTAGAATTTTTCGAAACTCTCTAACATTCTGGTTGTTTTTCCCGCTTTGGAATCTAGTTTGGGCCTTTGTAGACCTAGTTGTGATTAGAATCATTCATTGTATAGAGTTCATTGAATTTATTATTATAATAAAAAATTATATTGATTAAACACCGATAAAATATATGACTGAAATAAATTTGTACAAGAAAAATGGGAAGAAAAAGAACAATTCAAAACTTATAATTTACATTTTTTTTTGTATATAAATTTGTTTGGATCATGTATCTAAAGATATTACTAGATCAAACTAAATTTTTTTTTTTTACGTGAATAACAAACTCGACTGTACCCCGAACTGGACACAAAAAACTGGAGATGAGCCTGTCGTTGCCGTGCACGGCCAATTCCTACCACACTTTGAAGGCCAATCACGGTGGAGCTTTCCATCGAATGTTCCTCAAAAGATTCCAAAGATTGTCTGCACATAACATTAAAAAGAAATTAATATTCCAAATTGCTGCGCTCTCTCCCTTCCCTCTCTCAGAAATACTCTCCTGCAGGTCAGTTTACACTCTCTCTCTCTCTCTCCGGGAGTGCTTTTACTTGGGCTGATAAATCATGAGCTGTATTTCCGTTTGACCAAAACAAAAAGATAAATCATGAGCTCTTTTCGGTTTATTTTTTGTACCCAGGTGGTAATTGTTTTAGTTCATTTAGATAATGATCAGTTACAAAATTTAGATTATGATGATTGGGTCAGCTATTACCAATTTGTTTTTAGCTTTATGTTCGGACTTAGGATACTGCCTATGAACGGAAACGGGTCCTGTAGCGCAGACCTGTAGGGCACTGTGGCATCCGAGCCGTGGCAATCAATGGTTTAGATATGTTTGTTAACTCTATCGGTAAAAGTTAGCTTTGACCGGTAAGAGTGTTTCAGCGTATGTGACCCATTGATTGGTGTGCATCTATAGTTTAATACATGGGACAATTGTTGTCTCTTATTGATTAGAGTCTCAGTTTGTGAGATAATTCCGGCGAGTGTCGACTGGCAATGCTATTTGTTAAGGGAATTCCATTTTCTTGAACTGTGCTTCTGATTCTGATTGCTGTCTATTAGTCGTGCCACAGAAAAACTTCAAAAACCCTATTTTGGTTTGTTTAAATGGTCATTATAGCAATGCATATTTACGTTATTCAACAAAAGTGATTCTGTGCTTAGGTTGGAACGGAAAGTTAATTTTTTGGAGTTTGCATTTGTGCTAGGTGAATTGGGGTTCTTATGTATCTCCCTCTTGATTTGAGTTCAGACCTTTGGCAAAATGAGAGTCTTTGGGTTAATTTTGCTTGTGATTTTGGGAGCCATTGCGAGCCTCAGAGGGGCAACATCGGATGGAGTTCAGCCTCTCTCAAGGATTGCTATTCACAAGACAGTTTTCGCCCTTGACGACCTTGCTTACATTAAAGCCTACCCTCCAGTTCTTGGGTTGAAGGTAATTTTTTCGTTTGTCTCTCTAGCTGTGTTTGGGATATAGATTTGTAGGGCGATTCACAAAGGGAAAGCAAAGTGATAGAGACACCCCAGATATTAATTTTGCTTCTTCACTTCATGGTCTACTTAAATTTTTTCCTCTACCATTTGATTTCCATCCATAAACACTCTCACGAAGCCATGATCCAAAAAACATAGGTTGGCACGTATGGAAAGGGTAGTTTGATTGCTTTATGCTGTAATATTAGCCCTACATTTATGTAATTTACAATTTGATACCACTATCAGTTAGCTGTCCTTAGGGAACTAGCACTCACTCGTGGAAAGCTCAAAGAAGATTATGACTAATTCCTTGTCTTTTCCAGGGGCAAAATACTGAATGGTTGACTGTGGAATATAGCATTTCAAACCCGTCAATTGATGACTGGATTGGAGTATTTTCACCAGCAAATTTCAGGTAGAAATGTCTTTTCATCTTACCTTAATTGATTTTCTTTATGCATTGACTGATATGGTCATTCTACTATTTTCTTTCCAGCACTTCCATCTGCCTCCCTGAAACTCCAAGAGCTTATCCTCCCCTTTTGTGTACTGCACCAATTAAGGTTCAGGCTATGTTGCCTTAGATTTGTTCTATGATTTATTGGTCGGGTTTCAAGTGGGGGAAGGGGCTTCTTAAACATATACTATTTTTTACTGTTATCTTGCAGTATCAATATGCAAATTACGCGAATGCCGAGTATGCAAATACAGGCAATGGATCATTAAGGCTTCAATTGATCAAGCAGAGATCCGACTTCTCTTTCGCATTGTTTTCCGGAGGGTTGTTAACTGTGAGCTCTTAATTGTCCAATCTTCCCCTATAAGTACCATATTTTTGTGGGAATCAAGTTGTCTTGCATGAACAAACTTTGCTTATTGCTTTTTTGCAGTTTTTGTCTTCTTTGCTCCCCTGCTGTATTTTTTTTTTTTGCTGAACTTGTATATGAGGATTATGTTGTCTTTTGTGTTCGCCATGAACAATCTTTGGATATTTAATGGCTTTCCTTTGAATGACAGCCAAAGCTGGTGGCGGTGTCAAATGTTGTAACTTTTGCAAATCCAAATGCACCAGTGTACCCGCGTCTAGCACAAGGAAGGACATGGAATGAAGTAAGTACTCTTGTCATTTTAGTTCAGATCTTATGCATATTTTATGAAAACGGTAGAAGAAAACCATGAATTGGTGCAGATCATAGCCTAATGCCTTGTGAGTTTTTGGATGTGGAAGGATTGTCTTTCCTGTGACCTAGTAACCTTTGTTGAAGGTATAAGTAATAAAGTTCCCTCTCTCTAACAGCTTAAGCTTTTAGATGAGTTGGTGGGTTAACAATATAATATAGTATCAGAGCAGACAATAGATCTTGTGTTTGAACCTCATCACCTACCTAATGTTAAAATATTTACACGTGTTTAGCCCGCTTATGGAGGAGAGCTTGGCTATACGTGAGGGGGCATGTTGAAGGTATAAGTAATAAAGTTGTCCCTCTATCTAACAGCTTAAGCTTTTAGATGAGTTGGTGGGTTAACAATCTAATAACCTTAATTCTATTTATCCTTTTTTTGGGTTTTATAAATTAAGGAGATGGTACAGTCTAACTTGAAACTCAGATGACAGTGACATGGACAAGTGGATATGGGATCGATGAAGCAGAACCTTTTGTTGAATGGGGTCCCAGAGGAAGGGAACATCGTTCTCCAGCGGGAACACTGACTTTTGATCGCAGCAGTATGTGTGGTACGTAATTAAACATATGTGTAGAAATACCGTGGAATCAGATGTGTATAGTGCATTCTTGAGCATGGAATGATGGATACTAACAGCACTCTGATGTCAACATTTCCATTATGATAGTTCTTGAACTTTTTGTTCTGAATAATACAAAGTTCATGTCCTGTATATAGAGAGATTATAACCCCCCAGACAAAGTGCCTGGCCTCCATAGTTTAATGCACCAATCTTTAGTGATTACATTAAAGGTCTTTTAGTTCTATCATACTGTTTTCTTTTGGATAATGCTTTTTGTACACAATGTATTCTATTAACGTGAATTGTTTATGGAGATTTACGTATGCAGTGGCAACATAAATACTTTTCAACAGTACTTGAAAAGTTAATTAATATATTTAACGCTAATTACCGATCCTGGAATATGATCAAATAGTAGCAGTCATGATTCATGTCTTTTTGAGCAGCATTTACTGTCGTGTTTGCCGCATCTATTTTGATTATTCTTTGCCAGCTTCACTTAGTGTTGCTTGGATTGTAATTCATTTGGTTGAACCGGCCAAGGTTTCGATAGCAAACTCTTTATGATAGACTCTTCTTACCATTTCCCTAGTGCAGGTGCACCAGCAAGAACAGTGGGATGGCGTGATCCTGGATTCATACACACCAGTTTCCTGAAGGAATTGTGGCCCAACTCAGAGTATGTTTTATCTTCCGAAGATGGCTTTCTTACAAGGAAGTGTTAATTCTATTTTGAGTTTCAAAAGTCGTTGCATTATCGGTAAAAAGTGGTGCAGTCAGTGACGCAAGGGAAAAAGGGAATAATAGTAGTTAACATGCTGCTTTAAGATGAACAGTTATTGAATAGCCATTATGCAGGTATACCTACAAGCTGGGGCATAGGTTGTTCAATGGTACATATATATGGAGTCAGGTATACCAGTTCAAGGCATCTCCTTATCCTGGCCAAAATTCTGTTCAACGCGTGGTCGTTTACGGTGACATGGGAAAGGTCTGAACTCCCTTGCAAACTTCATATTTCCAATTGAACATTGGCCTTAATTTATATACTACTTTTTCCTGCTTAGTCATGATGATTCATCAATCAATCATTGTCTATTTGACTTATGTTAAATAGACCCATATCATGTTGTAGTGTATCTATCTATTCTCCACTAGCTCACTCTTGTTTGTTGTGAATCTGTTACTCTAGTCTTCACCATAATTTTCAGGCATGATACAGTTGATGTGTTTTTACTCTAATCCTTCCATAAATCCAAAATCCAAAATTCAAACACTGCGCGAAGCACAATTGCATTTACTTTGTATGCTTCTGTTTCTAAAGTACGTATTGTTGTTTAAAACATGAAGGACGAGGCTGATGGCTCCAATGAGTACAATAATTTTCAGCGTGGCTCTCTCAATACTACTAAGCAGATTATTAGGGACTTAAAGAACATTGATATTGTCTTCCACATTGGAGATATTTGTTATGCGAATGGGTATCTTTCACAGTGGGATCAGTTTACTGCCCAGATTGAGCCAATTGCCTCAACTGTGCCTTACATGATTGCTAGGTATTTTGCAAGTTTGTTTCCATTTGGTCAATCTTCTCTGTGTTTCGTGGAAATTAATTGTTCTTCCTTTGCAGTGGCAACCACGAACGTGACTGGCCTGGAACGGGATCTTTCTATGGGAGCATGGATTCTGGAGGAGAATGTGGTGTGTTGGCTGAGACTATGTTTTATGTACCTACAGAGAACAGAGCAAAGTTCTGGTACGAGTCATTACGTGAACCTTATGTGTCATGTATGAATAAACATGTAATTATTCGGTTATTTAATATTTTGGGTTGTTATATGTTCTCACCTTTCATCTCCTTCATTTGTTGTCTTGTGAACCTGGCTCAATATACTCAGTGTCTGGAAAGCATATGCAATCATTTACAACATGTAGATCCAAAGGCTTGTAAATTATATAAAGGTCTGGAGCATTTGGAATGTTGTCTTTCTCTGTCTATTCTCCAAGTATCATTCTTCAAATATCTACGTTTTTCGGTAATGTTTGTTGCCACTGAAAGAAATCCATAAACATGTGTACATAGCGGAAACACGAAAGTTTCCTTTTAGCCACGGTTGTCCAAGTT
>BPLS01000409.1:115233-140420 GCA_019656275.1 Rhododendron kiyosumense | reverse complement strand
TTTTGAGAAAGAAACTTGTAATACCCATAGAAATCTTTGATCTTATGACCCTCCGGATGAACTGTATCAATGGAAACATAAAGCTTGTTCTTGTTAGGGCTAGATCAGGAACCCACTGTACATAGAGACAATGTATGTCTTCCATCAGAAAATAAATGTTGTTTTGTGGTGACTGGTGAGTCTGGTGACTGTTCCAAAGAAAGAAACTTGTAATACCCATAGAAATCTTTGATCTTATGGCCCTCCGGATGAACTGTATCAATGGAAACATAAAGCTTGTTCTTGTTAAGGCTAGATCAGGAACCCACTGTACATAGAGACTATGTATGTCTTCCATCAGAAAATAAATGTTGTTTTGTGGTGACTGTTCCAAAGGGAACATCTATTCAACATGGACATATCCTTAACTCTTTTTTTTTTTTTTTGGGTCATAAAAGGAGTAGCATAGATTACGGAATAGTAATAAAACCCAACATTAAAAGAGTCTATGTAATTAAAATGACAATACTGAAGGAACAACATTAAAAGACGTAAAACCCAACGCCTGGGTGAGGGCATTCTTTGCTAACATGTCTGCACATATGTTTGCCTCACGGTATTCATGCTTGAGCTGTACAATTGTGAACCTGCCATTAGGTACCTGCAATCAGATATCAAATTGCTCAAAGGATGTGAGCCTGTTTGGTGTTGATCTTGAACGGCATTGATGGCTGAACGGGAATTGGTACAAACAATAATACTGTGGCAATTAAGAACCTTAACTCTAGGGATACCTATTCACAAAACACTCCAAATAGGTTTGGCTTCATTTATCACTTATTACTTGAGTAATAAGACTAGTCCAACGTGGGCCACAATGAGATCTCCATAGATCCAACAGCCATCATTGCTTTTCTTGCATTTTTAAAGGGGGTAATTCACATTGAATGGGGTGTGTGTGTGTGTGTGAAAGAGAGAGAGAGAGAGAGTGCTGTGTTGACTTGTTTTGTTTTGACACATGCAACACGAGTCCAAGAGGAATCGTTTATGAGTGTTGGATCTTCTTCTTACAGGTATGCCACCGACTATGGCATGTTTAGATTCTGTATAGCTGATACAGAACATGATTGGAGAGAGGGAACCGAGCAATATAACTTCATTGAGCACTGTCTTGCATCTGTTGATAGACAAAAACAGCCGTGGCTGATCTTCCTTGCGCATCGGGTATTGGGATATTCATCTTGTGCTTATTATGCTATGGAAGGAACATCCGCAGAACCCATGGGTAGGGAGAGTCTTCAGAAGCTTTGGCAGAAGTACAAGGTTGATATAGCCATGTTTGGACATGTACACAACTATGAAAGAACATGTCCCGTTTACCAGGTACATCCTCACTTTAATATCAGGATAATGAAAACTATCGGCTGCATTTGCCAGTCTAAATGTCTGTTGAATGTTTTGTGCAAAAGTGAGTTACATTGTGATTTTAGTCCCTCTTGAGTTGATAGGTAAGTTCTGATAGTAAAGTATAACAGTTCCCCCTCCCTCTAAAAGATGAAGCTTTTACATGACCGGGTGGCTAATAATCTTATATGGTATGAGAGCAAGCAATTGACCCCTGTATTTGAAACTCACCTCCTACCTAATATCCAAATACTGGCACATATTTGGCCAACTTATAGAGGAATGCATGGCCACGTGTGAGGGGGCATGTTTCAGAAGATAAAAAATGAAGTTGCTGAGATGAGTGGTAACAGTCTAATAGTTGTCATTAAGCTTTGTTGGATCATAGCATAGATCTGTTGAGGGATTTAGGAGAGATAGGAAAATATGGGAAGATATTGGAGTGAATAAGGTAAATATTTTGTTACCTTTCCCTGTCATTCTTCTTTTCCTTGGTAAATCCTCCACAACTCAATGAACACAGCAACATAGACTAAATCTGGAATTTTGACCAGCTAATGAATTTTAGTTCTCGAGTTCTTTTTTTTTTTATTGGCAAAGAAATTTCATTAATCACAAGGATTAGTTCTCTAGTTCATTGACTATTGTGATACCGACATAGGCATGGTTCTTAGAATAGTGCGATTTTTTTTGTTTGGGAATTGGAAATTAGTGCAATTCACGATTGGATACCTACAGCTAGTTCAAAATTCAACCAACTTGAATCAAATCATCTATCGAATTGGGACCTGAAATGAATCCGGCTATTTAATTCAAGATTTATGATGATTTAGTACGATAACATTATGAAATATGAAGCACTGTAATTCATTACTGTTTCTGTTTCCGTTTGCATAATGAGTGATACTATTCTTTTTTGCCTCTACATCAACTGGGAAGAAGGATAGAGTTGCCTATAGGGATATATATGGTTTTGCATGGATATGCCCTTCAATTTAGACCGACTATTTTTATTTCAACACTAAATGCACATTCTTATATCTTTTGGATTTCATCAATTGGACATTGCGATTTGCGATTCGACAGGGTTCATGGGTTTCATGTTAACTTAGTACAAGTATTGACAAATTGTCTTGGTTGGTGTTCCCAAAACACATATTTCATCAGCATTTTTCCATGTTTCAGATGAAAGCATTCTGCTACTACTTCTTTACAACTGGGAACATGGATGCTTACATTATGCTACAGTACTATCTAACACAATGTGTGCTTTTATTTTCTTGGCGCAGAATGTTTGCACAAATAAGGAGAAGAACTACTACAAGGGAACACTTAACGGGACAATACACGTGGTTGCCGGAGGTGCAGGAGCAAGCCTTTCAGAATTCACCACAACGCAAACGCAGTGGAGTATTTTCAGGGACTATGATTATGGCTTCACAAAACTCACAGCATTTGATCATTCAAACCTGCTATTTGAGTACAAGAAAAGCAGGGACGGGAAAGTTTATGATTCTTTCAGGATATCTCGCGATTACAGGGACATCTTGGCCTGCACTGTAGATAGTTGCCCAAGTTCAACTCTGGCATCTTGAGTTCCTGTAGGAAAGAATTTAAAGGGAAAAAAGAAAATGCAAGACAATTAATAATGTAAAAAGTTCTTTTTTGTTGTTGTCATTTTATGAAACTGAGTAAAGGGGTGTGTATATATATGGTCATTTTGGCTAGTAATGGAACTTTGAAATTTAATAGTGTAGCCAGAGTTTCTGGAGATTCAAGGGTATGTTGAACTTTGGAATTTAACAATATAAAAAGTTACTCGTCAATGAAAAAGCTATTATGCACCCCTGAAAAAGCTATTATGAATCCTCACAGAGGATCTGGATCCGAGTTTTAAGGGCTTGAAGATATACGATAAGATTTGTGTGATTTAAAGTTAAGTTCTAAACATCACAAAAATATCTATTGAGTGGTGTTTTTTATGCTACTGTTTTTGTGAGTTTCTATTTTAACGCTCGGTAGGTTAAGAACTTGAGACATCTATCGAGTGATAAAAGAAAAACATTACAAAAGCAGGGTAGTTGAAATAAATATTACAGTACAATATATCATGTATGCATGACAAATCTAAATGCGTGGTTTTCTTGGTTAATTAGATTTTTTTCCCTAATAGAATAATTATATATATGTCCTGGAGTATCATTTAGAATAATTTTTAATATTAAACCTTAACTCCAATTAGGTGCAACATAATGAGTTCAGGAATCAGGACTCTCCTTGGGATAGTAGTTCTATATTTTCATAATGAAAGGGAGAGGCATATTTTAAAATGTTTAGACATATAAGCGAGAGCAA
This sequence comes from Rhododendron kiyosumense, assembly GCA_019656275.1. Lineage (NCBI taxonomy): Eukaryota > Viridiplantae > Streptophyta > Magnoliopsida > Ericales > Ericaceae > Rhododendron > Rhododendron kiyosumense. The sequence continues at coordinate 136,682 of BPLS01000409.1, read as the reverse complement.
TCTTTCAAATGTATATGATTTTTCGTTTATTAAAGTTGTAATTGTCAAAACTGAAAAACTTTAAATATATATATATACAGTCCCCTTCCTATGAGGGCATCCTCATTTTAAGCAAAATGTGGACGTCCCCTTTTCTCCCCTTTCCTGATCAAATTTTGATGATCCGAGCCGCTCAATGTGTTCAGAACGTGATTTTAAGGGCACCCGCGCGAAATCAGCAAAAAAAAGACCGGGAAGGGCTTAATCTGAGCAGTTTTTATTAGAACCGTTCGATAAAATACAAACAAAAACTGCTCAGATCAAGCCATTCCCGGTCATTTTTTTTGCTGATTTCTCGCGAGTACCCTTAAAATCACGTTCTGAACATATTGAGCGGCTTGAATATATATATATATCACCCATTTCTCTACCAAGCCTCTCTCTGCAATATTTTTATTTTGCCATTTTCTACACTTATTTTCATAAAAATAAAATAAAAAAACTCTACAAATTTCAAATCTATCCACCAAACACATGTTACTCCACATACTTCACTCTCTCCCTCTCCTTTTTTCGTAATATCCATCAAAACAGATAACTTTTTGCTCATGTAAATTTGAGGGGTTATGATTGATTTTTAATGATTTACAGTAGTATATTTTACTACTCCTTCTTTTATGTAATTTTTTCATTCAGTATGGAGTAGTTGATGTGAATTTGATTCTGAATTTAAAATGTCAGAGATTAATTTGTGCATATCTCTTTTTTTTTCTTTTTTTGAGCGCGCCAATTTGTGCATATCTAGACAAGGTCAAAATGTCTAAACACCATACAATCGGGTGAGAAAAAGAAATCATACTAAATAATAATAATAAACTGTAGAAAGTGTCTTTTAGACATGTGCAGTCTGCTGGTACAATAGAAAAGCTCATTGGAAGAAATAATCATGGGTGATAGCCTCCCCAAACTATAATGAATTGGCCCAATTGGTTGGGGTTTTTTTCTTATAGTAATGAAGGTGTTCCGGGACCCACACTTGATGATATGGCTCAAAAAAAAAATGCTAATAAAGAGAATCAAACTTAGCCGATAAAAAAAAAAAAAAGAATCGAACTTGACACCTTTAGAAGATAGCAAACCCATATAAGTGCTAAGCGAAAATCACCTCGATCGATCATGATCACGTCGAAAATCACATTAATCATATATTATTGAATATGATTTTAAAATGCATTAAGTTTCAGACAATTGTATCAAATGAGTTATAGTCCAATATTGAACTCATTTTTTTAAACAAGTTTAAAAAGGCAATTATACTTACGAATCTTCCTTAAATATTCCATAGAAAGTTCTGTCGGAAAGAAAGCACCGCTATTGTATCTACAAATTTTGCACTTCTGTTCAGAGTTTTCTTCCAAAAAAAAACTGCTCCCAATCCTTTTCTACTCTAGAGTAGTGATAGACTTCGTACTCTTATAAATTCTGTCCCCAAATCCTCTCAATCCAACTCTCTCTCTCGTTGCCCGGTTGCTGTTTGTGCAATTGCTCTCAAGTCACTCTTTCATGCGCATTCTACTTCACTTGGCCCTTAGGTTACGATTTGTTCATCTTCCACTCATTCGGTTTCTTTTTTGTTATTTTTTTCACCCAATAAAAGAATATAGTTTCTTATTGCTAGATGGAGTAAATTTTTGTGAGTCAGCGGCAATATTTCATAAAAATATCCCCAGTGATGGCATTATTTGGTTTCTAATTTCAGTCCTAATTGTTTCTTTGATTTGCTTTTGTTGTATGGACACTGCTTTGGTATACCCAGTTGTAATGGTCTCTGAATCTTTATTCCTAATTGTGTTTCAGATTTCGACGGAGATGAGAATTTTGGGTTTAATTTTCTTGGCAATTTTCTGGGCTTTTGGGAGCCTAGAAGGAGCAAGTTCTCATGGTGATCAACCCCTTTCAAGAATTGCCATTGATAGGGCACTTGTTGCTTTAGATAATGGTGCTTATGTTAAAGCCTCGCCTTCGGTTCTTGGATCAACGGTAAGCTTCCAATGCCTTCTGATTGTCATCTTCATTCATTGAAGTTTGTACTCTCTTGGTGATGCAGAGATTAGGTCCCTTACAAGCTGAATACCACTGCAAGTCTTAGTTTTAAAAGCGAAAAAAGAATGAGACTCTGTCCTATCAGGGTTAAACTATGTTGTTTTCGTCCATTGTGATTTCCGTAATACTAGTCCAACTGGATGATAGACGAGCTGAACAGTAAATTGAACCTTTGTATATCATAAACCGAACAAGTCAAGTAGTAGCTTGTTTGAGCTTGGCTGGAAAGCTTAGCGAGCTACAAAATAATGTTCAAGTTTGGATTGTTTACATAACAATCTGATCTTGAACGAGCTTTTAACGAGCGAACACTAACTCGAACTCGAGTAGCTTGTTTTGCTGTCAGCCCTAACTGGAGTCAGAAAAATAGAGGGGAAAAAGTTTGGCATATAATGAATAGGTCGATTTATTAATTGTATGCAGATAAATGTTTCTTGTTTATTTCCTGCCTAGGACTAATTGATAAAAGCTTCACATGAGGAAAGCTAGTGGATTTTCGGCAAATTTTTTGACTAATAAGATTCTTCTCCATTCTAGGGCCAGAACACAGAATGGGTGACCTTAGAATATAGCTTTCCGAACCCAACAATTAATGACTGGATTGGTGTTTTTTCCCCGGCCAATTTCAGGTACAGATGCATTTGTACACTATAATTTGCCTTAAAATGTTGCTACAGCTAAATTTCTAATTGTGCGTCATTTTTCGCCAATAATGTCCTATTTTTGTTGTTGTTTATTTGATGTGATCTCATATGCAACATTTGTATTTCATGTTTTCAGTGCTTCCACATGTCTTCCAGAAAATCCAAGTGTTTCTCCTCCATTCTTATGTACAGCGCCTATTAAGGTTTATGCTCTGCTGCTTTTGTATCGATTTAGACAATGAACTCCTTGACTTTTTTTGCTCAAGACAACGAAGAGGCTACAAAGTATGAAATTAACTCTCTGACATATTTTGAAGTATCAATATGCCAATTATACAAATCCCAAGTACACAAACAACGGGAAAGGACTTCTGAAGCTTCAGTTAATCAACCAAAGATCAGACTTCTCATTTGCTCTATTTACAGGCGGATTATCAGACGTATGCTTGCTTTTTTTGTCGCCCCAAACTCTGCATAGTTCTTTTGGCCTTTATGTTTTTTCACTAATGTAGCAAAGGTTAGAGAACCCCTTTGTTTTGCCTGTTCATTATTTCCACCTCAAGCACTTTCCAAACTGATTGGTATGGGGTTGATCTTTGCTTGCTCACAAACTTTTTTGTTCAAGTTATATGTCTACCTGCTGCTTGGAATTGTGATCGACAGCAAACTTCTCCATGAGTACCGTTTGGAAAACATTTACAACAATATCCACTTTGATAATATTTTTTAAGATCCTACCAAGTTGATTAAATTGAACTCTTCTAACCCCATATGGTTTATAGTTGATTTCTGTGATGCAATTTATGTTATGTCTTATTTCTCCCACAACCATAAGGAGATTTATGATGCCCCAATTTCCTTTTTTGTTTATTTTATCCTTTTGAGGATTTTAGAACATTCATGTTCCCACTTGCCTGTTGACAATGTGCGACTTCAGTTGAAATTTAAACTTCTGCTTCTTTCTTCTTTACAAAACAGCCTAAGCTGGTTGCAGTATCAAATACGATTACCTTTGCAAATCCAAAGGCACCAGTTTACCCACGTTTGGCTCAAGGCAAGATCTGGAATGAAGTAAGTATACTTTTGCTGTTAGTTCAGCTCCTGAAGCTTCTATATATGCGCACAGGGAAAGCAAGGGAGAATATGTGTCAGATAGTTGAGTAGTTATTTTATCCTACTTCCCCTTTCTCCTATGTGTGCATGCTATTATTGCATAGATCAACAACTCTGGTGTCACATACGATGTTTTGAGTACATAAGATGTGAGGTGTCATTGGTGGACCTCCTTCTGTAAAAAAATAAACAAACTCACACAATGGCGGTAATTATCATGACATGCCAATATATGGCTGAGTTATTCTTTAAGGCTGGTTGTGATGATCATTTTACTGGATACTCAGATGACTGTTACTTGGACAAGCGGATATGGACTCAAGGAAGCTGAACCTTTTGTTGAATGGGGTCTAAAAGGAGGAGAACAAGAGCGGTCCCCAGCTGGAACACTGACTTTTGATCGCAGGAGCATGTGTGGTGTGTAAAACTTTTCTTGGAAGATTTTTTTTGTAAAATATTATGTCTTTAAAACAGTCGGACTTTGACTTGAAAAAAAGGACTCGCTTATAAAGACGAGTTTAATTTGTACGGAAATGTCCTGGAAAATGAAGGTTCTTGTCGGTCTGTATAACTAGGCTGTGAAGCCATGATCATATCTCTAAATAAGGAATATTAAGATATCGAGGTTGACCCCTGGACATGAATAAGAAGTGATCATAGGCAGGCAATGAAGTCCTTTAACTTAGCATCTCTACCCTTCTGCTGGATAGGGAAATGTGAATACCGCATTTCTAAATTTTGAAAATGTCAATTGTTTCTCAGTACATCTCTGTTTATGTATTAACTAGGAGACACTAACTTCATATATTTAGCAACATTCAAAACACGAAAATAACCTCTCATATGCAGGGGTAAACAATACAAGAGACTTGATGGACTGCCCTCTCTCAATCTATTTAGACATGTAATTTAGTGCTCATTGTGAATCTTTAGTCTTTTATTTGATCTATGTCCATGCAGAACTCGACACTTGTTCTGTGTCGACAAATCATGGATGTCAATAGAAACATAAAACAATGTATTTTGAGGACAACGTATTGTTCCCAATACCTGGTTCCCTGTGGAATGCTAATATTGGTGTTCCATTAGGTGTCTGTTTTGACCAAAATTTAAAAGATTAAGTGGTTTTAATTTGACTGTTTGTAAAAGAAATGAGATTTATAATGTTCTGCTGGTATCTATATTAAAAGCTTCTTGTAAAAGTCAGTAACATCAATTGGCTTAGAATATCTGAATATTAGTATAGCAAGTGCATATCATCGCCGGCTTCAAGTGAGAAAGTTTACTATCTGAACCTAACTCTCTAAGATTTGCAGTTCGTAATAGGCATTCTGGGACTTGTCCACCCTCCTCACAGACTTTTTGGGCACATAATTGATTTTTTAGATTCTGTATGCAGGTGCTCCAGCGAGAACAGTGGGTTGGCGTGACCCTGGATTCATACACACTAGTTTTCTAAAAGAGTTGTGGCCTAACTCAGTGTACGTTGTGTCTTATTCTCTTATATTCTAATGTTTAGCTCTCTTGGTTTTGTCATCCAAATCTTTTGGAATCCTTTCCTCTACTAGTCTACTTTAATTTCCTAAGACATTGCAAGTTTTCCATCTTTATTCACTGAAACCTTGGTAGTTTATATCTCACAGACAGAATTGAAGTTTCAGCCATCCAAAGTTGGAACAAGGGAACAGCAAACTGGTTTAGCTACGTGCTTTATTTGTTTCAAAAAACAAAAGCATGTCACCGTTGCCGACATGTAGAGTTTCTTAAAAGGATAGTTTCGACTTCCTCAAGTTTTTTACCTTTCCCAGAAAAAAAGAAAAATACTCGCACAACAATTTTCATTGCTTTAAGAATTCCCAGATCAATCCCTCCATCTCACTCACCTCACCCTTTCAACCATTTTTCTCACCAAACCTTAACCCACACTCAAACCCGACCCAATATTGCCCCAAGAAATATCATCTGTGTTTTCTGGTAGAAGTGACTCGGTTATGATCCTCGTTGAAGCATCTTAATAAGTGTAGTGTTTTGCTATTAATTTTGGAGTTGTGTACATTAACAAAATTGTTGTAGTTTTAGCAAGTTTAGATTTTCATACTGTGACAAAATCCGGAGGAAGTGCAACTTATTGGATTTCCAAGGAGTTTTTCTGTCAGTTCTACCATTTGCTTGAAACTTAACACGATTTGTGCTTCACATCAATTACACAGGTATACTTACAAGCTGGGGCATAGATTGTTCAATGGTACAGTCATTTGGAGTTCACCTTACCAATTTAGGGCATCTCCTTACCCTGGTCAAAACTCTCTACAACGTGTAGTGATCTTTGGAGATATGGGAAAGGTTTGAACTCATTCGAACCCATTTTCTTGGCTTAATGGATGTCATCATGGATATATCAAAATCAAGCATATCACGCTTTGCTATTTCCACCATGCAGGATGAGGCTGATGGCTCTAATGAATACAATAATTACCAGCGTGGCTCTCTTAACACCACTAAGCAGCTTATTAGAGACTTGGATAACATTGACATAGTTTTCCACATTGGGGATATCTGTTATGCAAACGGATATATTTCACAGTGGGATCAATTTACTGCACAGGTTGAGCCTATCACCTCAACCGTACCTTACATGCTTGCGAGGTTTGTTGCAACTGCTTTACAAAAACATTATTGGAGCATATACCTGACTTCTAGAATATTAATGCGGTAATTGAGGATTTATTCTTGCAGTGGTAATCATGAGCGTGATTGGCCAGGAACAGGTTCCTTCTATGGGAACAGGGATTCTGGAGGAGAATGCGGTGTGTTAGCCGAGACTATGTTCTATGTACCTGCTGAGAACAGGGCTAAATTCTGGTATGCTAACATTGTGATGACTGATAACAATCAGCTGAATATAGTTTGTTCCTATACTTGGTCTGATATGCGCACAAAGAGGCATATATGTTTATTTTCTTTAGAGAGGGTATGCCCAGTTAGTACCTCTGGAATGGGTTGATAAGGCACAAACCTAACCTTTACTATAATACTATTCAATGCGCAAAGTGGCTGTCCTCATAATTGAACCAACAACCTGTTGTTAGCAGGCATAATTTTTTACCATTGAACCAGTGGTCATCTTTAGCCATCTGCCGCTTGAAAAATGGTGCAGTCAATGCTATTTGTTTGCAGAAGGAAAGCGCGAACATTCCGATATCAGTTCTCTGAATTTTCTGCCGGATGCATACTAAGCGCATGTTTGCGGTAGCTTATGGGCGGTAATTATAGATTCTGGTACCATGAAAGCTGGGACAAATTTTTTTTTTGCTTCGACCTTTTCTTTTGGGCCCAAGAATGCATAAAATCCGATTCTGAGAGACATATTCTTTACATTTTTAGAATGCAATTTTCGGAATCAGCCTTTGTTACTGATTGCAAACCCACTCTATGCTGAGCATAAGAGTTAACGATAAGTATGATGATCTGCTGCCAGGTATGCCACTGACTATGGCATGTTTCGATTCTGCATAGCTGACACAGAACATGATTGGAGAGAGGGAACGGAGCAATATAACTTCATTGAGCACTGTCTAGCGTCCGTTGACAGACAAAAACAGCCGTGGCTGATATTCCTCGCACATAGAGTTTTGGGTTATTCTTCGGCCGATTGGTATGCTGCTGAAGGATCCTTTGAGGAACCAATGGGAAGAGAGAGTCTTCAGAAACTTTGGCAGAAGTACAAAGTTGACATAGCCTTATATGGCCATGTGCACAACTATGAAAGGACATGCCCCATTTACCAGGTATTCTTAACTACATTCTATTACGAATGATCCGTTGATATAATGTATTAGCTACATTTCTCACCTGACATGAATTGGACTTCTGCCAAATAAGTCGGCCTTCACCGTACAATTTTTAGAACTCTGAAAGTGAAGATGCTTTTGGAGCATTTTTAAGTTGCTCGCAAAAGCTTGCTACAGCTCTTAACTGCTTTCTTGGAAGAATGACTTTTGAGAACCAGGAAAATGGTTCTCTTTATAAGGAAAAAGAGTAATGTTAACAAATCAAACTAAGGCATTTGTCAATTCAAGCATATCGATGTTCAACACCTTGTAGAAGTATCTAAAATGACATTCCATAAGTTTTCGGATGTCTCAAGAATATTCTGGAAACGTTTCCAAATTGTACCCGAAATGTTTTCCTTTTCAAGCTAACCGAACAGAACCGAAACAACATACCAAATTAAAAGTCTGACCTTTGGTGTCTATCACAACATTTTGTTGGTCATTTTCTGTTTCCTTTTTTTTTCCCTACAGAACATTTGCACAAATCAAGAGAAGCACAACTATATGGGCATCTTGAATGGGACAATTCATGTAGTTGCTGGTGGAGGAGGATCAAGCCTTGCAAATTTTACTCCCCTACAAACCACTTGGAGTATTTTCAAAGACTATGATTATGGATTTGTGAAACTCACCGCATTCGACCATTCGAATCTGTTGTTCGAGTACAAGAAAAGCAGGGATGGTAAAGTTTATGATTCCTTCACAATTTCACGGGATTATAGAGACGTCTTGGCTTGCACTTTTGACAGTTGCCCGAGTACGACTCTGGCATCTTGATTTTAATGTGGACAGAAATATTTGCTTTTTGAGTTTTTCTATTCATCTGGTAGTCCTGTTTCGTTGCCAACCCCTTTTTTTTTTTTTTACGATTTACATGTGCTGTTTTACCGTGCAAATGTAACACTAAATTTAAGACTGGTAATTACACTTTGATTATTTTCATGTCTATTGCAATTTGAGAATTTAAACATAGATCTCTTAACCATCGAATGAGAGATCGTGAGACTTGTTAAGTGTACCATCGTGTTTAACATCGACCCAGGTGACTTTTGAATTCTGCGTTCTGTGGTTCATTTCCGATACTGCATGCATTTTGATAGAATCCGTTTCATAATCAGTTCCCAAATTGTCAAAATCCGAAAATGCAAAATGTATTAACGGGGCGGGCAAACAGGCCCCAAGTTTCGATGACGGACGGAGAATGAGAAACTGGAATTAGATTTTCAAACTAACAAGGAACTTGATTTTTCTCTTATCCTATGGAAGGCAAAATTAATGAATTTTCTGAAAGTACTAAAAATGTCCTAAAAAGATACCTGAATTACTCTAAGCACTTCACCAAAATAACTTAAGACACTAAATTTTACTTCAAAAAGGACCCCCATTCAGTGAATTTATCATCTTCACTTATGATGAGTCCAAACATCCCATTAAAGATTGCGGTCGCTGACATGTCAATTACTTAATCAATTCAGGGCGCGGGAAGTCTCTCCTTGCCTCCCCACCATTCTTGTAACTGTCACCCGTAATCCGCACAGGTGTGTCCATACCCCGAGTGGATGAGGAAGAAATACTCTGCTAGCATGAACGGTAAACCTGCTCGGGAGAACATTTTCTGCTACTTTTTCATCCTACATATCTTTTCACTGTACATGGTTTAACTGCATGGATTTTGCTTGACAATGAGAGTCTAAGCAGGCCCCAAAAGAACACTGGTTAAGAGCAAAATAAGTTCAAAAACGAAAAGCTGAGAATTTATTACCATCGCATCATTTTCGCTTCCCTGAAAAGTGCAAGTCAAACAAAGACATGGGCAAAAGGGAAGTAAATTGATGCCGAAAAGCTTATTCTAATCACTGAAAGCTCAAGAAAGTACCATATCAATCAAAGAATTCAATTATCGGCTCCAACGAATCAGTTTTTCCTGCTATCCGATTTATAAAGGGAAGACTTTCTTGTGCCTAAAATAAAACAAGAAAGAAATGTATAACATCCCACAGAAAACTCCGGTTGCAATCAGAACCCAGTGGAATGCAAATGGGTAGTCAAATATTGAATCCTCAAAGTTCATTCCAAAGACCCCAGCCACAACGGCAAATATAGTCGCCACAAAGGTAGCTGCCGTCAAAAGCAACTCAAATTGTATCAGCTGGTTCTGCACATTACCCTGTTTAGATACACAACCATAAAATTATCATCCTTCTCAAACAACTGTACAGTTACTTGGAAAGTTAGATGCTCGTTAACAGTTACCAGTTTAATGTTGATCAAATCCTCAGTATCATCAATGTACTCTTTAAGCTGCATCACCCACAGATTAAGAACACAATTAGAAAATTTCAAATTGGTTCTTGTAACACATGCAATATTTTAGGTTCAAAGTTTCATTGGAATATGAAAGGTAAATACAAAAACATGCTAACAATGACGGAATAAAGGAAAGGATTCATCTGGTTCAGCCTAGCTTTCATTTACAGCCGAAGATCAGCAAAAGGAATCTCTCTATGCAAGAGGGGAATATAACAGCTGACTACATCTGTGTAAGTCACACAAAATTCTACATCCCCCAACTACCCCTCAAATATAGGAATATCTTAACTGAACAATAGGATAAAAACGCCCAGGAATAGCGGCTATTTGTCCATTATTTGCTTCGTGCAGTCGCAAATGCGTTATAATCGTGTACGAATTGAATTTCAGATAACTAAAAATAGATGACACATGAATTTTAAGTCTTCCCTTGTGAAGGCAATGTTATCCATTCTACCCCTATTTACTTAATATGCTTCAAAATCTAAGCTTGAGTTTCCCTAGCCTCAATTAGGATCTACGTCCTACTCGTAATAATGGCATTCTAACTCACATCCAAAAAAAGTACCCTAGTACAAGAGGCTCACACAGTCGCATACATGTTTTCTGCAAAGGGTCTTTAAAGGCACTTACTGATGACGACTTGTTGAGGGTATTATCGGAGACAACAAAATAGGCTTCAAGCAACATTTCAAGTTGATCAATGTTTTCCCTGCTACTGGATGAACTACTTAAGCTTCCATGTTTGCTTGAGCTCAAGCAGCTGAAAGCTCTTTGTAACTTTCGCACTCCACTGGTGGAACCCACAGGTGAAACAGGTGCAGATTTTGACACCACTCCAGCCCCACCAGATTCTTCAGTTTGGCTGTATAATTCGCTCGATGTGTAAGCCTCCTTTCTCAGCTTCTTCTCCGTCAGGTACATCTCAGCCATGTCACCGTCGTCATCCATAAGATGTTCTATTTCATCACAGACCTGAAAATTCAGTTTGAAAGCTAATTGGAAAAAGGGTCAATACAAGTGAAAAGGCTCAAACAAAATGATCTGGTCTTTTCTACCTTCTGCACTCGCTGAGTCAAGGCAAGGAGCTGGCCTTTGAACCTACGGACACGTTCTAGATTAAGAGTGCTGATAGATGACGCTAGTTCATCAAGCACCGGATGAATCTCCATTTCCAACTCTTTCACCTATTAAATTCAAGAACTTCTCAATGTCATAATGAGGCTAACATTTTGTTAAATTTCACCATATAAGCCCACAATGTAGGGATCGACATGGACTAAACTAAGTTGCATGCATAAAATGAATGGTCATCAATACTTGCGTCCCAAAGCAATAATTGTGCTCATTAGAATAAAAGATATTCTCACCAAAACGAATAATCATTGATTTGTATGTTTGAAAGCAATCATGTTGATTCCTAGAATTTAAGATAATTTTATATCTTAGTCGGTGCATAGAAAAGAATGCAATCAGGATTTCAGCAAATTTGGTGACTAGCATTGCCCCATGTTGAATCTTCCTAATGGACAGCCACACTCAACAGTTCTAAAACCAATTGCATACCACCTTTTTAATGACATATCACTTCAGGCGTAGTCACTGCAATTCTTAGTAGAGGCCTTTATCCAAACAGGCAACACCTTAAGAGGGAATTGCACCAAATGGCAATGAGTCAGAAGCTACCGACAGCAATTTTGTGTTTTCTAGAACCTTAAAAATCTGATTTCCTTTTTTTTTTTGAAAAGTTATATATTACCATTAAGAACTCCTAACTTCACACAACCAATCTGTTTCCCACAATGCTTCTTTTATGGTACAAGGATCCACCGCATCAAACAAATATATTTACTGAACAACTCCTAATTATGATTCTGAGAGAGATAAGGACACATATATATGGTCGAGAAAGCAGTCCCCATAAGCCAGTTATGTATACCTGAGCATCAAGAGACATGCATGTTAATTCCAACGCGAGCTCCAGCGCCCTGAATTCGAAAGGCAGATCATCTGAGTCAAATTAGCAAACAGGTGAGCATTGGGATTGGGAAAATGAAAATATTAAGAAACAATTGACGAATTTCCCAAACCACCAATATGAATAAAAATTCCCGAACATTACCCTATGTTTCACTGTAACTCAGGCAATGCACCCTATAATTTCCCTCCACATTAGCCCCTCTAAAAAACACATCTGGCTACTAGGTATTTTACTAGGGCTCATTAAATTTTAACAAAATTTGTATGACGCAAACACTGACATGACCACTTTTTCCATGCATATAGAAACATCGGATCCAGGTCCAACGTTATTGCATATGAAGAGAATTGCACCATTCAATGAGTGCTCCCTCAAATATACGAACTGCGGAGTGTTTCACTTAATGAAAATCAAAGTTTCTGCATTCTTCAATTCAAGGGCTCTATCTACTGAAAGTTGAAGTCCTAGGACTAACATAAGAAATTATTCACGCAGCTGTACTCCCTTCTTGAATATAAGGCTTGTTCTCCATACGTGTTGAACCCTCCAAAAATCTTCTATCAAGTTTTTTAGAAAAGTATTTCTTAAAATTTCTGAATTCTAGATGAAGCAATATGAAACAACTTATATAAACCATCGGCAAAATGGCGGAGAGTAAGACGTAAGAATACAAGTATTTAAACTGTGCACAAACAAAATATTACCAGACTGTTCTTTATTTGTCTGCAGGCGTTTGCACAATTCAGACTTGTATAGAACAACATTTGCATCCAAGGAATTCATCAATATTACCTCGTCAGCTGTGATTATGCATCTAATCTGCTCAAGACTAACCACAATAGCATTTTCTCGACCTAATATCGTGGAAGGGTAAATAAACTTTGGATCCAAAAGACGGAGATCTCTGGCTGGTAAAGAACAATGCCTCATGATAGCAGCTTTGTCAAGCTCCAAAATCTTCGAGTTCCCACCCTGATCAATCTTTATCCAAGAGCGATTTACATGTGCATGACTTCTCTTTTTCAAGCCAGGAAAACCAGATACAGGAATGTGATTAATACTGTATCCATCTAAAATCACCCTTCCAGCATTATGAGAACTGGGATTTCCCATAAGACCAGAAGGTAGAGATGGGGACACGGATCCTTCCATTGGCTTTCAGTTCTTCCACTTCCCCTCCAATTTCAGCTCTGAGGAATGAGCAGTGAAGAGATGTCCACATCCGCACAGAAAAAATGGGTTCTAACCCAGTGTTGACTGGACCCTACCGGGCACATGCTGAGAGACATCTACTCCAACTCAAAGCGCTTTCGATTCGTGCTCCTAATGAGCTTAGTACATTTCTGAAGAGACACAAAAAGATAAGTAATAGGCTTTTCCAGCAATAAGACCATACTTGTGTAATTGTCAATCTGTAAGACCGCAGTGCAAACGTTGATGTATGAGGACAATAGCAAGCTCCTGGACAACATTGCAAACCTTTAGTCTTGCCAGAAGACAAATCAATTGATAACCTATCTATCAAGCCCAAGAGCTTTGTAAAACCCAATGCTAAAACATGTTCAGCTCAGAGTTAAGAAGAAGAAGAAGAAGCAATACTTTAGGTCTCATTTGGTTGGATCTAAATGAACTTCCGAGTGCCACTTAAGTTGAAATTCAAAGATCTTCATTTAATGCTCAACTTTCCTTTCATTTATAAGATCAAAGCCACCACAGGCATGCCCATGGAAAATTGCAATCCACATAGATAGAGCAAGTGAACTAGACAAATCCAACACTTCAATCAATTATAAAAAGACCAAAGAAGTGGAGTTTCTTATCACCCCATTGACATTAAGATAAATACAGCACAGATTATGCACCCACCAATGAACAAAATAAACGCGAATTTAGTCCAAAAACTTGGAATTGCACGGTGACAATCCTTCTCTCACAAAGAAAACCCTAGAACCCGAATTGATGGAAACCAAAGGCAGTAACTTAGATGTATCAACAGATTCAATGTCTTATAACACAAGAAACCCATCAATAAAGCATCAAACGAAAAACCCACCAACTCAATCATTCATGCAGGTAAAACCCACCAATTCAAATGAAAAAAAAAAACCCACCAATTCAATTATACGTATTGCACGTGGAACCCATATTGAGTAAACAATGACGAGGAGCGAGCAATCAAACCTTTGCAGAGGGAACTGTGAGTTTTACAATTCAGGTGTGATCCGAGGAGTGTAGCGGTGATTCGAAGCTAGGTGATGGCGCGATAATTTCTCAATTATTCGAAGCCAGGGGGAGATTGATTTGAACACTTTTCGGCTTCTGGCACCCTTTGATCTTCTTTCTTGATTTATTAATCCTGATCTGTCTGTTTCTGACTTTCTGGGTCTCGCGCGATGCAGCAATTATTGCAACCGTCAGAAACCCACGGTTATTGCAATTATTGCAATTATTAAAAAAAAGACAAGTTCCAACACATTTTTAAATCTCAGTTACTCCACGGTTTTTTGCCATGGCACATAGTGGGTCCTACAGAGCATTTCTTGCAATAATTCAAACCGTTTATCTCATAGGGCCCGCAAATTAATATGGCTACGCAAAATATCAGATTGATCAGACTTCAATAACTATGTCAAAAATTAAATTTTGGTTATAAAACAAACGGGCTAATTCTGTCACTAGTATTTTAAAGTTAAACTATCCGTGACCGTCGATTTTACAAATCAGAATTTAAATTTTGATATAGTTCTTAATGCCCAGTGAAGGTGATTTTTTACGTGGACATATAACTTTTTGAGCTCTATAAAATGAACAGTTCAAATTACTGCAATGATACTCAATAGGGCCCACAATAGGTGGCATAAAACATAAGGTTTCCATCTCATCTGGAAATAATTTAATCTCATTTTTTAAATCAAATTTGAACAAGTAACTATTAAATGCGATGTATTGTGAGAGAATAATTTGTCTCAAAACGGCGGAGCTATACTGGGGGCCAGGCCTCCTGGGCCCAGCCTCTCGAGCGCTCAAATTTTAAAAATTTTATTTTGCATATACCTTAATTTAAATATTATTGATAATTATTCATGTATAACTATTTATAATTTTAACAATTTTCGTTTGATTTGATAAAAAAATTAATTATTTTACATTCTCATTTTTTAATTTCTTTCATAAATAAAAAATAAACACGTGACAGCTGAAGTAGCCTAAAAAAATGATTGATATATTTTAATTGTATTATGCTATAATCATTTCAGTATATAAACATAATGTATTGAAAAGCAAAAATCTTGTGATATAATAAGTATGTGTTTCGATAAAAAATATAGTATGTCTATTAAGCCGGTCCCTGGGCCCCACTGGGTTCAAAATCCTGACTCCGCCACTGCTAAAACGGAAAATTAGTACTTAAAAAATAAGAATCTTAATAGAACGAGGACTTAGAAATTAGAATTATCATCAGTGTGATCAATTGTAAGGTCTGTAATGCATAATGGAGACGCTAATTGTATTCCACTCCACTTGCGTATACTTTAAGTTCAAGAAATCAAAATTAAGCAAGATTTTGTCGTACATTTGGGAGACTTCCACACAAAAAAACGTCATTCTTACAAACAGTCATTTTTCGTGCGAAGATGCCCACATCTTCTTTGCGGTCTAAAAAAATCTGAAACGATTCGAATACCAAAACCATTCATCTAACGTCTCTCTTGCCCTTTAATCTACGGAGTACTATGTTTTAATAATAACAAACATCAAACATGCATTGCACTCTCACTATTTCGAATATTCTTAGGAAATTTCTTTTCATGTTCCCATCTGACTTTCTAGGAAGCTGCCTGCGAAGAGACAGACCCCTTCGTGGAGAATGTGAAGAGACACATTAACCATCGAGATTATTACAAGTACATAAAAAAGTGAAACTTAATTTACAGTAAGGAGAGATTAAATACCTAATTATTATTAGGTCCATTTTTACAAAAATATATTTATCTTAATGGAAGTGTCATCCTAGAATTTTAGGATATCTTGAAATTTTTAAGTTACCCACTAGGGTACCCTAGGGTTTTAGGGTTTAAGATACTCTAGGGTTTAGGGTATTCTAAAGTTTAGGTTTAGGCGCTTTCATATAACCCCAGGGTTTAGGTTTAGACAGTTTCATAGAGGTTTTAGTAGATGTGGCAATCTTAATCCATATTTTGTAATTCGCCCACTTATAATCCAGCCCAATCTGTCCATATTATATAATGGGTTGATATAGGTCTAACCCATATTTATATAGGTTTAGATGGGTTCAATATGGGTTAGACTTCAAAAACCCAAATTGGAGTATCATCAAATATAATAATACTACTCATACAACGATCCAAATAGAACATCTTATACAACCTCTCACGTACATGTGGAACCCACACATAGTAGTATATGTGGAGCCTATATGTATGTGAGAGTTTGTGTAAATTGTTGTGTTTAGATTATTGTGTGAGTATCATTTTTGTATCAAATAGACAGCTTATTTCCCAGGCAACATTTATGATCGGGATTCGGGAGTACAACTTCAAAAAGCAGTTAGTCAAGTACAGCCATTAGTATTGTAAGGCAATTGAAATTATTGGCGTTTGAGGGAGAAACAGGGGAAGCTAAGGGGAAATTATTGGTGTGGTTGAGGTGTGGTTGAGGGTGATGTGCCTCTAGCATTTTTGAAGGAATAAGGCTCCGTTCTAGAAATGGAATAAGTACTTATTTTTTGTTGAATAAGAACCCCTGTTCCTGAAAAATAAGAAGATTTCCACTTATTTGGAAGAATTTAGATAGGTGCCAATGGGTGCCGGGAGTGAAATCGCACCGGTGGCCACGCCGGGCAGTCTCCGACCACCGGATGGCCGATCCGAGCCGTCCAAAAATTCTAAAAAAAAAAACCAAGGGTGCCAACGTGGGAATCAACGGCATCCGAGGTGTGTAGGGGGCTTGATCCGAGCACCCCTTTTCCGTGTAAATATGATGATTAATACGGTGCAAAAAAAATTGATTTTTTTTTTTCATTTATATTATTTTTGAGTTTGAAAATGTGAAAGGAACTTTTGATTTGAATTTTGTGGAATGGCCCTTATTATTTTTGAATGAGAAATTGTAAAATAAGTCCTTATTTTTTAAGAAGCGTTCCGGAACGGAGCCTAAGTCTCGACAGACTTGACCAACTAGGCTACCGGATGGTGTCTTGCTGCTTCTATCATTAGTCACAAGTAAATCACCATGTTAATCAATTGAGAATAAATTCTATCCATGCCGGTGTAAAATCTCACTTTTTTACCACTGTCTATTCTGAGCTCAATCGAGCGTTTATTGTTATAATCTAAACCGTTCATATTTTAAAACCCATAGTCTAGTATTGCCATGCAAAAAATGAACTTAATCGGAAGTCGATTTGATTCTATCAATAGTAATAAAGAATCAAATCATCCATTTTATAAACCAAAATTCAAATTTTTATATATCTATTGACTTCCAGTCAAGCTGATTTTTTGTGTGGATACATTACCATATGAAGTCTACAAGATAAATAGCTCAGATTAACAATTAACACATAATAGGATTGAAATTAGCGGCGATGAATTTGAAATCCATCGCCGGTGAAAAGAATTTATTCTCTAATCAGAAAAGGGAAGAAGAAGAAGAAGAAGAAGAAGAAGAAGATGTAAATTATCACGTGCGTGCACAGCACGTGATGAAGAGGTTGGCGCGAAAGAAAATAAAAACAGTTAAATTCGGCAAATAGATAAGAATACAATCGGAAAAACCGCTATGCCTTCCGTTATCGGGTAGATTTTCCCAAAAATACATCACACCCAAACCCTAGTTTTGACTAACCCTTTCCCCCACCCCTTGAAGAACAACGAATTTCTTCTCTGGGTAATGCCCAGTTTCAACCCCATTTTGTCGTAAGTTTTTGAATTTAATACCCTTTTCTGGTTTTATTTTACCACATGCGAGTTTAATTTGTTGGTTTTTTCCCCATTTTCTTGGAATTTTATTATTATTTTTTAGGTTGAAAACGCTGCAGATTGACTCGGAAGAAAAGGGTTGGCGGCCAATGCCGGTGCCGCTTCCGGCAGATTCATAGTACGGCGGCTTGAAAACGAATTTGAGAGAGTGTCTAATGAGTTTGGTAATTCTTTTTCCTTTTCTACATTGAATCATCATGCATATAATCCTTCAATGTTTCTGCTAGGTCCCAAAATTTTGTAATGTCGTGGGTTAAATGAATTTTGTGAAACTAAGCTAATAGATACGTATATGGTATGAAGTCAGAAATCCAGAGGATTGGCCAGGTGGACAAGGCTTGAGACTTAGGACATGTAACAGGGTTTTAAATCGCGGTATTGTGTAATGTAACGGCATCCTTATCATATATTTTTGTCGATGTCGAACCCTATTGGTCGATACGCAAGTAAAGAACAGTATTAGACGTCTAAAATCCCGTTCCGTAACGGCCTTTATTTAAAACCCTAATTCGCATCCTCTTAGGTCTCAGGTTGGACACCCCCTAGGTGCTGTCAATTCTTACGGAGCTAATCCATACGATGATTTGCTCTTGTTTCAAATGGGCATCCCCACTAGTAGATGGTGGGATTGGTTCCAAGGATTAATCAAGGTGTGTGTAAGCTGGCAAAAAATGGGGTCCTTTTTCAATTGAGCATGTTTATTACTCTAAATGTTTCTGCCTATCCTCTAGATTTCCTTTGATGTAGTAATGAAGAGAAACTTGTGAAACTTGGCTAATATATCCCTAATGGGCATCAAGTCAGAGACATAATTTGTTCTAAACCGAATACATAATTCACGGGTTAGAAAGCTACCTTTTTTCTTTATTTATTCAGCATGCATATTACTCTAATGTTACTGCGCATCCACAAAATCCTCTGATATATTTATGAAAAGGAATTTGTGAAACTAAGCTAATACATCCCTAATGGACATAAAGTCAGACATATAAGTTGTTTGTACAATATAATAAGATGGGTTATTTAGAAATGGTATGATTGGGTAATGGAGTTATTGAACCTTGTGGGTAAGGTGCATAGCTGGAGGAACTTTTATCTTTCGCAATGTAGTTGCATGGCTGTAGACACTCTAATTTGACGGGCAGGTATCCACGATGGCTAAATGCTTGATATGAAGGACATGTTCAACAGTCCTGTTTGTGAATTTCAATTCTTTTGGGGTTATTATTTCGGTCTCTTGATAGAAGGAAACATTTTCCATTGATATTGATTGACAAATCCTGAGATTCATAAATTGCAATAGTTATTGAAGCCATTCATGAAATCTGTGTGTTTTCCAGTGTTGGTTTGATGATAGTTTTCTTAGACCTGCTGCATGCATGTGTTCCATGATCATCTGAAGATACTATAGAAGTTTTCCATGGTTGATGACCACTTATGTTATTATTGATTGGGAAAAGGGAATCGGTGGAATATTGCACTTCTTTATCCTTGAAACCCAAATATAAAAAGTTATCCCTCTGCCTTCTTTGTGTAGTTTTTAGCTTAAGTTTGCATAGTAGACATTTTACGATTTTTTTTCTGGTCAACTGATTCAGCTATGGACTCTGAATGTGGGACTGGGACCAATGTTAAGCATCCAAGAAGAAATACAAAGGCAAATGGAAATATGGGTGAAGTGCAAAATCCACTTGCTGACTCTAAAGATGAGAGGGGAAACGGTTGGCATCCAAAAATACATCAAAGGATTCCTGTAAGTGAAGGTATAGATGCTCCAGCCAAAAGGTTGAAGTCTTTCTCTTCTGGTTCTTCTTCCACATCAGACAGTTCATCAGAAGATTTCATTCAAGTTGATCCAAAATTAATTAACCCTAGGGCATCTGCTACTGCTCCTTCGCCTAATCATGTTCGTCCTTTGCCTATATATTACAAAACTGATTTGTCCAGTAACACCTCTTCTAAATCGGAACACGATAGCAGACTGTCGACAGGTGACTATTCACAAGTTTCTGGAATTACTCACGAATCTCTATCCCAGAGCCCATCAGCGACAGAATCTCCTCCAATCCAAGTGATGGAAAGACCTTCTGGTTTTGACCCTAATAGAATTCCGCCTTCTGTCTTTGTGAGCAAATCCCCATCACCAATGGAGTGGAGCGTTGCTTCGAATGAGTCGTTATTCAGCATTCATATTGGGAACAATAGTTTCTCGAGGGATCGTGTTCTTAAGTCGAGTGGAGAACTCCACAAGTCTGGAGAATTGGAAAAATCCAGATATTCACACAAATCCGATATCACTTTCAGTCCATCTCCGGTTGCACGACAAAAGGAAAACGACAGAAGAAAAGGCAATCTTGGAAGGAATTTTGAAGAAACAGAAAAACCAATGACAGAGACACCAGTGAAAATTGCTGGTGACCAAAGCAAAAAAATTTATCCTGCTCAAGAGATGACCTTCAACCACCATCCAGAAGGGAGTGAGCTCCGCATCGAAACCGTTGTCTTTCCACAGTCAGTTCCATTCTCCATCGTTCTGTATTATAGCATATGCAATTCTTAATGTTCATAATCTTGATCACATAAATGTTCAGAATCTTGCCTGGTTCATGGACATTGACTACATTATGCATCCATAAGTATACAGGAGATTGCCAAAAAACAAAAACAAAAACAAAAAAACAATCGCTCGCACTTGGCTCCTAATGTTGTGTTTGCATCGTGAATTGTGAAGATATTTATGGAGGTAAAATGAAATATGGGAAAGATAATAAGTCAAGAAGCTATATTTTAGGCTATGTTAGGATCTTTGATTTGTGGAGGATTTTATTTGAATGAACGAAAAGGTAAAGGGAATTCCTTCAACAAATTCGAGCTCTTGTGCTGTCCCTTTTCTGCTCCTTCCACAGATCCCTTCACAAATTAAACGTTCAAATACAGCCTTACCTTAGTTCTTTAGTTGATCTATCATTTCTTTTCTCTTGTAAATCCATTCATATTTCCACACAACAAAATCCAAATAAACATATAATACACACATTCCCGTTTCAGACTTGTCTATCTTGGAAGTGGAAAAAAATGATTTTGCATATCTACATATCCATGTGCTAATGTGAAAAGGGTTATGGACTTTGTCCACGTCTATGGTATTCATGTATGCATCTTTATTATGAAGTACCTGAATCTATTATTTGGTGTATGACGAACATAACCATTGTGATGCAGAAAGAAGAAGCATGAAAGGTCATCATTGTCCTGTTCAAATTGCAGCTGTGGATTCTGCTGCTCTACACGGCCAAGTTGTTGTCTCTGTAAGTGGCCAAGCTGCAATTGTTGTGGGTGGCCAAGCTGCAATTGCTGCAAGTGGCCAAGCTGTAGGTGCTGTAAGCTACCAAGCTGCAACAGCTGTTGTAGAAACCCGAGCTGCAGCTGTTTTAAGTGGCCGAGCTGTAGCAGCTGTTGCAAGTGGCCGAGCTGCAGCAGCTGT
>BPLS01000409.1:53888-114912 GCA_019656275.1 Rhododendron kiyosumense | reverse complement strand
TCTCTCTCTCTCTCTCTCTCTCTCTCTCTCTCTCTCTCTCTCTCTCTCTCGTGTAACAAATTCGAATAGTATTCCGCATGAATGATTCTTTGACATATCTATATTTGTTGCCTACGGGTTTAACCTAGTTTTGGAAACAGAAACATGCACCATTGTCTTATCATATTCATTTTTTAATATTTGAGAACTTAAATTTTTTGCGAAAATTTTGTTGGAACAAGTTTTTGAAGACTGTCAAC
Source organism: Rhododendron kiyosumense (assembly GCA_019656275.1). Lineage (NCBI taxonomy): Eukaryota > Viridiplantae > Streptophyta > Magnoliopsida > Ericales > Ericaceae > Rhododendron > Rhododendron kiyosumense. The sequence goes on along the minus strand of BPLS01000409.1, from coordinate 114,673 downwards.
CAAACAAGCATCTTTGTTTGTTTCCGTTCCTATATTTGTTGCCTATGATTTCATTATTGATTATCTGTTAATGTATTTTTTGATGTTACTCCTGTTATACAAAATACTGGATCATTCAATATTTGATTGGATGCAGCTTGATGGAGGGGCGGCATGCAGAGATGAAATCTTCCAAAAGATGGTATTCTTGCTTCTTATGTTGCTCCAGCCCTTGTTAGTGTGATAGTGAGTGCTTCAAACCTTCAAAGCCTCGTTCTCTCTGGCTTGGTCTGTTTATCAGAGTGCCCGCCTCAATCATCCATCAGATCATTTAGAACCAAGAAAACGACGGAATCATGTCATTAAGATCTAACGAAGTCTTTTACGTGTTGGTTGTCAGCTACTTAAAGGACAACCATCCTCCTTTATCCGGGCTTAAGATCGGCTGTGTGGAAGTTTAGACTCTAAACATGGCACGGGACTAACACACATATTCTTCATATAGATTCAACAATCCACGGCCTTGATATCTTCTTCTTTGGTTTACGTTACCTCAGATTCAGATCAGGTTTTTTTGTTCATCTTTCTCTGAACTAATTCCTCTAGTTAGTGGACCTTCCTTGCAAGTCCCAAGGAGGAAAAAAAATGTTAAAAGGGAGGTCATTCTTGTGGAATTCCTGTAATGGTAGGTTTAGTTTGGGAAGAGACTTAAGAGTCTTGGACATCATCTTGCTGGTAGTATATAGATACACCAAACCTATAAATACAGATCTATATCACTTGATGTAAAGTTATATATACACTTGATACAGTAGAAATTAGCAGCATTGGATTCTGATCTTTTCTTTTCTGTTTGTTTATCGATGAGCAACACTATGGGTGATCACGGTTTGAGCACCGGGTTCTTTGTGATATCATCATCTGATGTGTCTCAGTATCTGGGTCATGGATTTTGATGAGGGCTCTATGAAGGATAGAAAATTGTCAAGGAAAAGATGGCAAGATAGTAATAAAGAGTGTGATCTATTTATTGCTGATTTCTGTCTTTTATTCCTTCCAGTGAGCAAATCTTTCTATGATCCAAATAGATCCTCAATCTCCAAAGATCAGATGATTGACAATAACTTGATAATGAAATGTTAATATAATAGGTGTTGAGATCTTATTTTCTTAATCAAATGGTAATGTTATCTTTCATTATGTGATGAGTGAAATAGACTAAAATTTGATAATTACATGTTTCTTTCTACTTTGAATCCATAATACTCCTAGATCAACAAAATTGTGTTTTAATTGCACTGTAACAAGAGCAAAAGGCACTCCAAGGAAAGTAGCAAACTTAGGTCTATGACTTTCAATTTGTCAAACCATCAAATCTGGTAATGATTGGTGATTTAATTAATTTCTTTGGCAAAATGAACCCCTAAAATCAAAGGTAGTAATAACAACACGTAAAGTTTGAAGAGTCCCTTTGAGTGTATTTGTTACAAGTGACTCTTTTATTTGTCACATGTGTCATCAATGTTAAATTTGGTTTAGAAATTTGCTTTCCACTTGGAGATGTTCTTGGAATCTAAAATCTGATTTGAAAATGTACCTTAAATCCAGCTTCTCTGAAAATTTAGATTTTAGACCTTAAAAAAAGATAAACCAAAAAGTCAAAGGGAAAGATTGGATAACTGGTTTATATGGATCCTTATTGATTGAGACCATATCCAACTCAAACTAATAATGGACCGGCAAATATCGACCGGATCCAAATATGAGCGCACACAATTTTTTTTTTCAAGAGAACGTGTCAATACTTTCGAGGTTAGTTGAGGTGCCCATAAACTACCCAAACACCGTGAGTCATAAAGCAAAAAAAAATAAAAAATTTACTCGGATAGAGTGAAAACAACCAAATATTTCAAGCTCGGGTTGCGATATAACTAGATAGACATGCAATATTGATCCAATCAAATCTCTTCTCCCTTCCAAAACATGATCAATTCCTCAATAATGCACATCATAGTTTCCTTCCAGAAATGAAAGGGAACAAGAAAACCTTACACAAAAATAAGCTACCCTTTCTGAATGATGCTATCCATTTGTTCTTTTAAAGGAGTCATCACCATTACTAAAAGGAAGCAGAAGAAGTAGGGTTAACAACTATATGCTTAAGAGGGTGAGCCACATCGCTGCCGCCCGCGTGCTTGACAAACTCAGCAGGAGAGTAGAAGCTACCGTGACACACACACATTATCCTCACTTCCTCTCCTTTCCCATATCTGTACAGGATTCCGTCGATTCTTCTCCCGTTAGGACCGTCTCCTTGTGTGAAAACGCAAGGCATGTTGTCCGTCGGGTTGGACCCCAATTCCTTGCCTCGTCTTTCTGGAAAGGAGAAAGACGAGGCCTCCGGTCTTTTAGACAGAGTTTCCATTTCAGCACTGGATTTGCAAGTGTTTTCCCTCTCCCGGTTGGTTCGCTGCTGAAATGACTGGATGCTAGAGGGGCTTGCTTCGCCGCAGCTGCTGGATCCTGTGATGTTAAAAATGAGAGAAAATGTAAAGCTTGGGTCAACGAAATGAATCCTATTCATTCTCTAGAGTAAGCCCTAGTTAGATAAGAACTCCAACTCAAGGTCTCAATTTGGAAGTATAGTTAGGAAATTCACAACAGTCACTCTGGTTGTGTCCCCGAAATTCCTCAATACACAAATAAGCACTCAGAAGAGCAAAAAAAGGCGTAAGAAAGAGAATGATCTGGAAGCAATAAAACCAACCTAACTTCTAATGGAATGCAGGAGAGGTCATTAGTTTTTCAAACTCAATACATTCGGAAATTACCAATACTTACAAGATCTTATACCTATTTGTACTGTATCATTCCGTTTAGAGTATACAGATATTCAGTTGAACCACAACCAGCCTATGATTTCCGTAAGATATTGGCATTTTCATTACAAGCATTGCATATTCCAATGTCATTCAAGCAGTTATGCGTAACAGTTCATCTGAGGGCCATCACAACAAGGCAAGTGTAACGCGGGTTGTGAGAAATGTTCCGGGAGGATTTAATGCTGTGTCATTCATACGGTTAAATTGAGTTCCTTTAGCAAACACAAAAAAGTCTTGACCCTCGAAATCCTTTAACCGGGAATGCAACCTGGCAGGCGCTCATGTACCTGAGTGGAAGAACCATTGATGCCCCATCATACAACATCTCCCCCTCTCATCTCTCTCTCCATCTATTGAAAGGCATGCACAATGCGTGACATAATATATTGATAACCATAATACCAACTCCAAGAGGAAGACAAAAAGAGTGGTATGACGAGAGCCTCCTGTAAATTAGTTGCACTACTTGAAATCAAAGAGAAATTTGATGTCTTAAAGAGTACGAAACCCCAGAACCTGACGCTGGAATCCAGGTGGAATGATGGTTTGTCACCAAGAGTTCAAGTCAAAGATATCGCAAAATAAACCATCCCAAAAAGAAACGCTGAGTCTCCAATAAAAGAAGATTCTCAATGCTGAGTCTCCAATAAAAGAAGATTCTCAATGCTGAGGCTCCAATAGCGCAAAATCACAAAGAGAACCACACGAATAGTAGATTCTCAATGTCGAGTTCCGTGGTGCGGTGCATCAAATGTACACCACACAAGTGTTTGCTTTTAAAAGGAGGAAGACTCAACACTCAAAACCAAATCACGGAATAAGGTGTGCGCAAATTTCCTTCTTTCCTTCACGGGCCAACACAAGCATCTAAGAATTAGGAATTTCTGCAGAGCAATTACACATGAACCTTTTGATATCGTTTCCATCACATGCAATGCAGTCATTAGAAGTAGAAACAGACTTGAGAAAATTTGTGAATAAAACCTTCTCAAGCATGGTAAATTACATTCTTTACTATGAGTAGTTAATCCAACATTATTGAATGCATCTTACAATGGTAAACTATATCTTCTACAAAATGCCAAAAGTCGTAATTAGTTGCTCGCACCTACACCATATCAACCATGGGAACAATCCAATTTCAACACCCCTTCCTTCCCCCACAAGATGAGGAGGAAAATAAGAAACAGAAATTTTTTGACAACATAAGAAGATTACTAGTAACGTTTTTTTTGGGTAAATAATTACTAGTAATGTTATTTCAACAACCAGGAATAGAATACTAGCGTGTAACTTGAATTTCATGTGTTCCAAACAAATTGCCGCGCGCAAAGGAGAGAGGCACCACTATATTGCTTGAACCAAACTAACCGAGGATGACCAACAGAGAGCACTTATTGCACCTAATGATTGTATCCATCCAATTACGAGAACGAGGTGATTCCAACCCTCGGCCACAACATTGCATCTTTTTCTTGGTTAGAGTTATTCATCAAATCCCAACTCCATAAGGTGAAGCAAGTTGTTATAGTTATTTGTCAGGACACTCTAATACCAAATCCTTTAAGTCCAGTTGCCAGCTCAAAAAGGAAATTTACGGTTCAACTTTATGTAGATGGCTGTACTGTAACATCTCTCGTTCATACGCAAATTGAAGACTTTAAAGTTGAGTTACTAACTTCCCCTTTATCTTTAACTTATGTAGTTATGTACATGGATAGCACAAATCTTGTCCAAGACTACAAGTAAATGTGCACCTCTTATTACGGAAAGTACACGATGCCGATGGTGACTTTCGATATTAGATTAACAGTTCACCTCCAAAACTGCTGTCTTGACAATTTTAAGTCTACTGAATTCCTAGCTTCAAACTTTTACTTTTTTCGACAACTAAAATATTACTACCACTTCCCTCATTCCCTCCCTCCCTCAACCTATTTTTCTAAAATCTTCTTTTTTGTCCTCTACAATAGAAATTGTTAAAAGAGAAAAGAAATGCCCAGTTTTGGAATGTAGAGACATTCCAAGCAAATTGCAAAAATCTTTGAGCAGAAATGGAAAACATCTCCCTTCAATACCAACCCAATACAATGTCCAGCAATAAGCACCACTTGAGAAAAATTTCCCATTAACTGGCGACGGTTCTCAGAAGTATTATGGATAACAGGAAGCCATATGCCAAGGCGGAGGGCCCGGTTATTTTCTTCTTTCTCCCTCCCTCAGCCCCTTTCTACTTGATCTTGTTTTGTTTACTCAATCAATATCAACTTTATACAAATACGACATCCAATGTTTTAGCACAATTTCTAGCCAACTCAGACTTGGAATCCAAATCTCTCTCAAGTCTCAACGAATGTGAGGACAATCTCCAGTGAGAGCACCTCTAAAAAGGAATCAGATTAAATTGCAAGGGAACTTCTTTAAAGTGAAAAGGTTCACACCATGTCAATATAGTAAACTTAAAAACAGTAACCTTGGTGCTATTCCTACTCCAACCATGATCCACTCCCCCAGCAAAAACCAAAAACCAAAACAAAATCATACCAACAAATAGTACAAAACCCATAAAGGAACTACAAAAGATGATGGATAATCACACATCACATAAAAGCAAGCATGAAAATCCTACTTTTCCTAAGCCAAAATCGAAAATCTAACTGGCAAAAACACTAATGAGCAGTATCGAAATAAAAACCCACAAAAGAAGGTAAAAAAAGAAGAAGAATACAATGAATCACCGGCAATACTCGGATATGAATGTACAATCAACTAAACACAATCCAACTGTAAAATCAACACACACAAATAAAGTACGAAATCCTCATATATCAGGTCGAGTGTTAACTTACAAAAACATCAAGATTCATCATCAAACAAAGCCACATCAAGTTGGAGAATTGATGCAACTAATTATGCACACAACATCAACTAACCATCTACCAAACTCAACCAACACATAGCGGGTGTTTACGAAAAATTATTTTGCAGAATCAATTTAGAGTACTTACCAAAAATTCTAAAAAATAGGTTCTCGGATTCTACAATTTTGAAAAACTAAAAAAGGGAAGGAAATTCTAGAAATCCCAAAGCGGGATTTGGGTAGCTTTTGGAGCTTTTTGGATAAGGTTTTAGATCTTAAGGTTTATAAAAGCTGAATTTTCAGAAAACAGTACCAATTTTTACTACAAGTTAATGATAATTTCATGGTAAACATGTTTATCTGTTTTTACTAAAATATAATATAAAATCGACTAAAATATAAAATAAAATCAAAAATCTGAAACTAGAATCTAAAATCTGTATTCACAGCTATCGCAAACACATCCATAATTTCAAAAAGCCACGTCAATTAGCAAGAAGAATGGAGTAAGTCAATTCAAAAGATAATGTAGCACCTTGAGCAGGTCTACTATCTGATTCGGACATCCCTGAAGAGCTTCCACCTTGTGACTCTATAGACCCTGATGGTTGTACAAACCCTAGCCCACCACCTCCGCCGTGCCGAGCCGCCCAAGTAGGCAACCCAAATGGCGGCACCACCGCCAAACCCACCCGACCGGCCACCGCCATATACTGCTCCCTCTCACTCTTCCCTCTCAAATTCCCCTCAATCTCTCCTCCGCTGCCGCCGTCTCTCTCACCCCTCGAATTCCTCTGCTTCTCCGACCTCCGCCGCTTGGCCTCCATCCTCCTAAGCGACTGCAACTCCTTCCTCTTCCTCCACTCCTCCTCCGTCTCCGCCGGCAGCGACGACGTCCTTATCAGCGCCGCCGGATAAGACGCCGGCGCCGGCGCCACCGCGTCGCCGTCGTCTCTAACTACCGGTAAAATCCCAGCAATGGAAGCAGATCTCATCAGCAACTTCTTCTTATCAGTCTTGTCCACGCCAAATCTTCCTCCCATCGATAACCCAAGATTCAACTCGATTTCCTCTTCTTCTTCCTCCTCTTCTTTACTCATGCAGATCAATCGGCTCTGGTTAGTAGCCAAGAACCTCTGCAGCAAATCCCTGGGGTTTCTGTTTGGTTCAAGAGAGAGTTTTTCCATGCTCCCAATTCCTCTTTTGCCCTCACTGGCATCACCCATCTCGTTATAAAATCAGAATTATTGAGTCTATGATACAATCAGATTAAGTGCTCGGTTTTTGCTATGTGTAGGCGGATTTAACCACTCTGTGTTCTGATTCACGGATACCTATGTCCCAATACTTGGAAAGTATCTTCATGCTTACTCAGGAACGCAGAAAGATCGAAACTTGTGTTGAGAGTTTAAAGACTCAAGGTCCAAAACAGACTCAGAATAGGATCATATTGAATACAATGAAAGATAGAAACGGCAATTACCAAGGCAATAATTTAAAAAAAATGGGGAAAACATACGAGTAGAAAAACTACTGAGAGACAGTGATGAATCAAACCCAGGAAGCCAGATGAGAAAGGAAAACGAGAGCAGAAAATAGAGAAGGAGTTTTTGTGTTGACAACGTGACCAGAATGCCCTCGGAGACGAAGACAAGGCCAATTCACACACGAGAGAGAGAGAGAGGAATAATGAATCAAATCTAGAAAGCCAGAAAGAAAAGAAGAAGAAAGGGAAAAGGGAGAGAGAGAGAGAGTAATGGAAGGGGAGAGATTATTGTGTTGACAACGTGACGAAAATGCCCTTGGAGATGAAGAGCAGTCCCAATTCACACGAGCGAGCGCGCGCGAGAGAGAGAGAGAGAGAGAGAGAGAGAGAGACACAGAGAGGAATAATGAAACAAAAGTAGAAATCCGAAAGAGAGAGGAAGAAGAGGGAGAGGGGTAGCCCCGCGGGTTTCTGGGTTTGCTCCTAACAAGTGCTGTAGCAAAAAATTTATGTCTTGTTTGGTTTGGTTTTAAAAAAAATTTTGAAAATTTGTAGGGGTAATAAGTGGAGAGAGATAGAGAGAGAAATGTTGAAAGTAGGGGAAATATATGGAGAATTTTTTGAAAAATTCTTTTTGAAAAGGGAAGAGAACAAGACATAATTAGTTAGGGCACCATTAAACTTGTTCTTAAATTTTTATTATTATCTTATATCTATAGTAAACAATCATAATATAAAAATAAATAAATTTAAACATAAAATTTGCTACTATATGGATGTTGCCCAGCACCCCGCTTGGCAGCAGTGCTAAGTCGTGCATCCGGCCGTTCATCTTGGCAATCAACAGCTCAGATCTTAATCCAAATAATGAACGATCCAAATTTTTATGCATTCAGATTAGATCCAAGCCGTCCGCGTTGAGATAAGCGGTCGAATGAGCCGCTTGGCATCGCTACCAAGCACGGACATCTCCCATTCTATAATATACATATAGATAATGAGTCTTTGAAATTAAAAAAAAAAAAAAACACGTAAAAGATACTATGGATGCAATAATCTTTATACAAATTGTCATGGCCTTTATAATTTGTGAAAAAATCAAAATTATTGAAAATTACAATGGGAGCCTGTGCCCCTACCAGTCCTACTGTGGCTCTGTCATTGCTTCTCATACAATTGATCAGTATTTGATCATTAGGTTCAAAGCGTAAGAAAATGATTTCTTGACTCTTTGTGAATTTTCTAATCTCGACAATAATTGCATGGCTTCGACCGAACCGAAAAGAGAATTAATTAAAGTGTAAGCTAGCGGGGACATCCTATGTCTAGGGTAACGACAGAGAGAGAGAGAGAGAGAGAGAGAGAGAGTGGGGACAAGAGAGGGGGCGGGTGCGTGGAAAGGGAGACAAGTGGAGGGGTCGTGGGCGGCAACACGTGGTCTGACTTGAGTGGGGCGGACGGGAGACTGTCTCGCTGTCGTCAGCTGATCCGTAGTCGGAGGAGCTGTCAGCGAAAGGCTATTAAAATAATACTAAAACGCCGAGTTTTGTTGTGCGTCTTTGTCCGCGGACGCGTGTCGACGTCCGAGGAGGAAAAACCATTGGGAGAGAAAACGGACGGGTCGCCACGTGTTTGTGCCCCTTCGAGATTCCGTAGGATCAACACGTGGCTACAGCACTGTTTGGGACCCCTCTCCCACTTGTCTGTCTTGTCTCCCCCGGTGGACAATTACTGCCTACTCCTCAAATTAGGGTCATTTTCGCTAAATAAGCCACACTGGCTGATATGTGCAGTTGGTAAGTCATTGAAGGTCTTAGGTTCGAGCCTCACAGGTGCAGACCCTTTGGGGGGTTAGAGCTATGAATAGTCTCTGCACCTTCCATGCTAATTCTAACAACCCTCACTAGCCCCGTTGATATATATATATATATATATATATATATATATATATATATATATCGCCTAGGAAAAAAGAAAAAAAACTCTCCTGAATCTATTAGGTAATTGATTTTCATACCCCCTTCTTATAACTGCACTTTCTTTTTTATCTTTTAGTGATGTGAATTTATAAAATTGACCTTTCTTATTTCTTGTTATGTGAAATTTATAAAATTTACGTCCTATTTTCTGGGCCCATGATTCCTTTTTTTGCCGTCACAAAATGTATGTTCTTTTCAATTTTTCAACGGGCATTATTTTGCCTTCCCGTTTTAAGTCACAAACAACATTGAACACTCGTTTGATTTCATGTACGAAGTCAGATCAATAATGTTTTGAGAAAATTGACTTATTTCTAGCTTGTAATGATGTGTTCCTCGAAGAATTGGATTTCCCAAAATGCCAAAAATTGGTAGGCGGAAGGAGTACTAACATCATCTTTACAATTTTACACTAACCTATTTTCCCTATAACTGTAATGCCCGCATTGGTGCCTTCATCATACACCAAATCAATATCTGCAATCTCTCACAAATACCGAAGTATGCATTTCACCACCTCCCCATGTGTATTCTTCAAAATTTTCATATACCAACTAAGAACACTTACAGCATGAGAAATATTAGGACGTGTACATAATATTTGATATACATACTTAAATGTCCAGGCAAAACTCCAAACAATCTTGTCAAATAGAAAAAAGGAAAGAAAAAAATCCTTATAGTGTGTGGTAGGGGTGCACATTCATCGGATCGGGCTGATTGGGCTGGACTTGCACTTTGCAATATCGGACTTCGTGTGCACCCACTACCCAAGCTCATCTAATAAATAAATGGTTTTGCTTGATATTCACGGGTCCACAGTCTCATTGAATAGTTATTTGTCATGTCCGTCCATTTAATCAATTTGTTTTACGTAACCTCTTAGCAAATTTCACATATAAATTTCGAAAATTTTCAAACTTTATGTTTACTACTATATTACACAAAATAAGAAAAATGTATACACATAGTGTGTGAATGGGTTTCAATAGAAAACGATCTCGTTTATTGAATAATCTTTAAGAACTCAAACAAATCCAATCTCGTGAACTTGTATACCAATCTCAAACCCTGATAAAATATGATCACAATTGGGCAAGCTGAGCAGATTATCGACCGGTGTACACTCGTGAGTCTCATGGTGAATGTGAGTGCGCAAGGCACTAACTTTTTGAAAAATGAAAACACAAGTTCCCTTTCCTTTTTTTCTTGTTTCTTTTTTTATCCTCCACCATAGCTTTTGTCTATTGATCCTCATTATGGAAACAATTGTTCGAGGCTTGGAGCTATATATAAATAGAGGTGGGTGGATGGTTACTGACACTGACACGTGGGTAGTACTAGTAAAACTTGGGATTGTCGAGCCATCATTATCAAACATTCGAAGGCCATCAGTTGTACCGAACTGTTTAGGCCAAAGTAGTAGTAGTGAATAAGCCACCTTAAACTTCCCTTTTTTATACATATAAACCAAGCAAATCGTTCAGATCAATTTACGTGCAAATCTATTGATTTTTGAATTCTGAAAGATCCGTATCCATCAAGGGTGTGCATGGGTCAGGTAAATCGGGTTTGACTCTAAACCTGTCCCTCCCCGACCATGTCGGGTAACAATGTTTTAGGCCCGTAATCCGAACTAAACAAGGGTAAGAACTGTCCGCGAGTCCAATTCTTTACGTCAAGTTGATCGGATCAGACCCCACGGGTAAGGAATACACCAACCTGAACCGAAAATTGATTTTTAACAGAAAATGAACCCACACCCGTCCGAAACCACATGTTCGACCCCACCCGAGACCGGTCGGGTCGGGTTGTGGGCTTTTTGCACGCCCCTAGACTATCCATTTCCGTCTACATCCGTTCCACAACCACAAGGTCTCTCCAGCCTCCTCCTGCGTGCCAATTTTCATCAGCTTCATGAGGGAGATAATTCACAGTTTCTGCGCCTAAGTACATAGTAAAAAACAATCAGGACAATATTTTTTATGAGATAGTCTCGTAAGAATTGATAGTATTTGAGAAATTCAAACCTAAATATACATTAAAACAAACAAACTCCCAATTATTAAGTCTCGACTACCTTTTACTTAACTTCCTTGGTCGCACTTTGCTTTTGATTTACTTTTCCTTTCCGATAGCTTTGTTTGAGGAACAATTTTTTCCCCTAAATTCTTTGTTTTTATTGTATTATTATTACATTTTGATAATCCAAAAAACACTTCGGGTCAGTTTCTTTTGCTTTTTTTTTTTTTGAAGAACTTAAAAATAGATACCATTTCCAAAAACAAGAATGTACACACCATAATTAGAACTTAGAAGGCATGTTTTCGCTAAATTATTACACTACAGGCTAAAAACAATAGTCAAGTTGTTTTTGCTAAATAAATTGTAATTGATGAATGTGAAGAGAACGACATATCTATCGTGAAAACATGTATTTTTTTTTATAGTCTATTCAGTTTAGTGAAAACGCCCCCAAAGAAGATTAAAACAAAAAACAAAAACAAAAAAAGTTGAGAAATCCTAATCTTCGTATGTTCATTTTTCTTTCGGCCGTGATTGGTTTTTTTCATGTTGATATTCGATCTTTTAAATTTGGATAAATTTCAGTTATCTGCTCCGAGATTTCGGTTACCGACTCCAAGGTTTTTGACAATGCATAAGCTTTTTTTTAGGTCTTTGAAACTACACCGTCCTCCCTCGCTTTTGAAATGATTACCGAGTTTAAAAAGATTTGACCAGAAATTAGTAACAACTAAAACTAGCTTCTCTTTTTTTCTTTCCTTTTATAGGATGAATTATTACTTTAAATAAAGTGATTCCTTCAAAAACTTCACAAAGGGGAGACAGAGAGTGAGAGAGACCACTGTCTTTTTTTCGGATCCAATGAATGGGCGACACAGGCTGCGGATCAAATTACCGCGATGGAGGTGGTCCCACGGAATAGGAGCCGCTTGTGATGAGAAAATTATTCAATGCAATGGGGCCCAGTACTGACTAAGCACCCAGTAATGATTGAGTACACTTTGCCGTTGGTCTAATCGCCACTTGTCCCTTTAATAGTTTACTACTAATAATAATGCCTGCCTCCAATCGTCAATCGACAGGGTGAGAGAGAGTGATAATTATTCAGTGCTGCTCCTGGCGCACCGCCACTAGAGTGTCCAGTGGCGGTGCTTCAGGGACCCTTCGCGGTTGGATATTCGCATGGGACCAAGAGGAGTAGCCAGAAATATGTATCCCAGGGGCACTATGGAAATAATAACTCCGATGATAGCAAACCTTTGACGACGGTCCTTCGATCGATAACTCGATGGTTATTGGCGATACAATAGGGACTTGCATGTTACTAGTTGTTACCTCTTGGAAAAATGAAGGAGAGTTTTCAAGTTCAAAAGTACAATTTTTGTTCACTCACCTAATTAGGTCATGTTCTGCTGAGAGTCTTATTTTTGAAATACTTATTTTTCGTTTTACGAAACAGATCATTCTTTCACAATACATCATCTTTAATTCAAAAAATAAGTATTTATTTCTCTTACCGGAATGAGACATTGATTGGTAAACATACTCTCACTATCCATATAACTGTTGAAAATTACCCACTTTTTCTAAAAATTAAGCCGGATTTTTACTTCGATGATCAAAAATACTCATTTTGTGGGCTTCGTTAATTTTTGTAACAATTCAAGCAAGTTCATTCTCTTTTGTTTTTTTTGGGGTAAGTAGTTCATTCTCATTTTGACAAGAACTTGATCGAATAACATGGCCTTGCAACACAAAAATTAGATAATTTGACAGAGCACTTATGGATGTCTAATTGAGATATATTTTACATAAACGTATAAAAGGTTAAAATGTTAAAAAATGGCTTTGATTAAAGTGGGATCTACTATGGATCCTAAATAAATTAGATAATGTACATTCACCCTATTTTCAAATTTTGAACACAATATCTTTAATATGTGTGTAGTTGTGCGAGCTAGTTGGCTCAACTTAATAACAAGCAATAAATTGTTTGATTTTAGTAAAACTAGAACTACCAATTTCACCAAAATAAACTAAAAGTCAACACCAAAATTGTTGTAATTTATTCCGGCAAAGTCTCAATAATCAATAGTCAAGAGTTGATCACAAAACATACGCCACTTGACAAAGTACTAATTTCAAAAGAAATTAGTAAAATTACAAATTTGCTAGTGCGGATTAAGTTAAAGTCTATATTAATGATAGTCAAATAAAATTCGAACATGGGATGAACTCCCCTTTTCTCTAATCCGGTAGTACCCTCCAATCTCTTATTTTCTCATTATAATCCAAACACACAATAGTGGTTCAGATTGAGCATGCAGTAGATATTGCAAAAAATTCAAAAAAAAAAAGAAAAAGTTAATTCGACATTAATGGGTTCATAAACAACTCATTTAAAGTGTGTGGTTTAAGTATAAAGGTATATTGGCCGTTCATTTTGCGATTGCAAAAACATAAGGTCCATTCATACATCTATTGATGTGTGTTGAAATAGTATTTTATACGGGATGCCATTCTTTTGTAAAACTTACAGAATTAACAATTCAAAGTATTATTATAAGGTCGGAAGATAAGAGTTTGGAGAGACATCGAGCATTATTATATGGAGTGTGGGAATAAAATCAATAAATAATACTCCCTTCTTCTTCTTTTTTAGCTTTGAAGGAGACTAAGAGGATAATTTAACATACTAATTCACCTAGACAATTGCTGTACTCCATTTGTTTGTGGGATAAGATCAGTTTGATTCCGTTCATTTTGAAATTTTAGATTTATAGATAATGAGTGTAGAGAAAAACAAATAATTATTAAAAATATAAATAATGATAAAAGAGAGAAAAAAATAAGAGAAATAATTTAAGAAAAATTAAAATTAAAATTAAAATTCAAAACTCATAGACGAACGGGGTCAATAATTTTGCAACGAATGTCCAATGTTTGGCTGCCAGAGATGGAGAGTGACATTTAAGCAAAAGCAACGAAATCTTAGGAAGATACGGTAGGGACAGGTCATTGATTCGATGTGGAGTTTTGAGAGATTCTCGGATCCTGAGTTGGAGCCACGTGTTCGTTAGATTGAAGGCAGGGACTTATTATTAAAGGAACCTGTGGAGTTTAATCGAACAAGTGTTCAACCTACGCGGGACGTAAGTCACGTGGGAGAGCGCAATCCTGTCTTTCAAACACATTTTAACCTACTAAAACTCGTGAGAGTAGAAATTGAGAGCCGGAACGCAAAACATTTTCAAGAATGATGTGAACATGGGCGGACTCACATTATGGCAAGATGGGTCACTTGACCCTATTGAATTCCAAAATACTCGTTATGCAAAAAAAAACTCAACGTTTTTTTCTCTCTACAAAGTCTACAAGCCAATGGACTCTATAGTCTGTTCTTCTTCTTTTTTTCTCTCTCTCTCTCTCTCTCTCTAAAGACAAAAGCAAGCATAGGCTCTTACAAAAACAAAAGCAAGCATAGGCAACCTAGATGGAAGTTAGGTCAGACAATTGCCAATTAATGTAAAAAAAACTTGGGTACGATAGTTTCTCCAAATTAAAATTAAAAGCTCTATCAATGCATTTTGCACCGTGGTAAGTAATCTTTCCCTAATCTTTTAGTATTGCCCAATTTGTTACTCCCTTCGTCCCATTTTCTTTGTTAATTTTTGAATGTTGTGCAAATTTTTAATTGCTTATATCTTTTAATTTATAATACGTTATGTTTCAATTTTTTCTTTTTTACAGTAGTGAATATTTGGAAAAAATAAGTGTCATAAGAATAATCAATTTCTACAAATAACAATTTTCCTTGGCAACGGAAGATGAGTTATGAACCAGTAATATACTAATATGAATAATTTCTACTATTTGCTTTTTCATATTTTTTTTTGTATAATTCAATTTCTTATCCAATTTTTATATACGGAAAACAAATTATATGCGTTGTAGATATTTGATCCCAGCGCTACTAAATCCTGTATCTTCCCCTTGATGCGGTTAAGGGTGGGACAGCTGAATACCTGAATTGCTTTCTACTCTATTGTTTGGTGGCTATTTTCCGCTCTACTGGTAATTTTGTAGCAAGGTCTGCGACTATATTAGATCATCTCCGATGGCTTGAGCAAACCTAACTTTTAGCTAAGCCTTAGGGGGGCGTTCCGGTTTTTTAAAAAAAGAATTTTTAGAAAAGAAAAGTAATTTCAAACTTAAAAATCATCTGTTTACGCAAATAATTTTTCTACCAATATGACGCAAATAATTTTTCTACCAATATGAATCTTGTTTGATAAATCTCATAGAGATCTTTTAAACGGTGAAAAAAAAAATGAAATATTATTTTTTATTTTCGTTATATTTGAGTTTAAAATTACATTCTTTTTAAAAAAGAAAATTTAGAAAGGAATTGGAACGGGCCTAATTTGCAGGCCCAACAGACACAGCACTTGACTCGGCAATCTATGGATTGCTACAGCAACTCGCTAGGGCTGACGAGTTACTTTAGCACTTGGTAGACAATGTGTTTTGTGGCCGTGGTTGGATAGCTCCACGACTTGTGGACACTGGACAGTGAGAAATACTCACCCATCGTTTAGGTGGTGAACAAAATAGTAGTAAGCCAAAACTTGAAAACTCCATCTCGTTTTTTCACGATGTAACACGCAAGCACACCATCGTATCGTCAAAAGGCATCAAGTCATGGGTCAATGGAACATTGGTGAGTTGAATTTTGTTCACCCTCCACTTAAAAGGGTGAATATTACCCTCCTTCCTATTAGCTGAAATAGTGTGGATCTCATCACAAAGTAATGTCATGTTTACCAAAAAATGTATTGCATGATAAGTATAACATCACTTTATGGTGGGATCCACACAATAAAAGAGCTTTTTTGTTCGTATATAAAGCGGATTCGAAATTCTCTTTCATTCTACCTGTACCCAGGCGCTTCATATTCGCTCGGAAATTGTCTGTCTTTAACAATGAAGAAAATTGTGTAGGGTTGTATAGATCTCGATCAAATCTATATATGCCAACTCTTCTAATTGTACAAATCTCCTCAACTTCGAACTGTGAGTATCATTTATGATGATTAGAAGATCCTCGATGGTTCTAGGAGGAAACTAATTATTCGGATAGATAACCTCAATTCTGGGAGGGTAATACTCAACATTGGTAGTCACTAATGCATAGTATTCCTTTTCAAAACAGTAACCCGAGACAAAAGGATTTCTATAGCAGCCCCCGGCGAGGATCGAACTCGCGACCTTTCGCTTACGAAGCGAACGCACTACCACTATGCTACGGAGGCTCGCTTTGTGCTGGATTTCCATTTATAACATACTAGTTCTATTTTTCTGTGGGTGAGGAAGTCAAGTGTCAAAACCCCTGGAAACCCTATGCACAGGAGAGAGAGAGAGAGAGAGAGATGTGCGGAATAGCTTTGATTGTCTCCGGTGTTCGCATTGATTTATCATCCTTGTTTCTGAGTTCCATTACGTCTTCAGCTCAATCTGAACAAGTAAGCTATTAACTTTTCTCAAGGATGTATGTATGTATGGATATCCTAGTATTCAAAACACGGAATAATTATTCAATTACGTGTTTCTCTTGTAGCCGACCTCAATTGATTGGAATGTAAAAGGCTCGGTTTGGTTTGGTTTACGTGTTTTGTGGACCATATGGGTCCTTGGTTAAATTTGGTTTGTGTTGATTGCTTTTGTCAGAAAGCAGTTTTATGTATCTAAACTTGATTTCTGTTGGATATTGAGATTTTGCATGGGTTGTGTTTTTGGACACACCAGTCACTGTTTTCTATAGATGATATCAAAGAAGCTTTGAAGAGAAGAGGTCCGGATGGTTTGGGAAGCAAGAAGGTTTTTCTTCATTCGAAGATTTCATCTTCTGTCGGGGGACGGGATCGTCGGGATGTGTTATCTTGTGCAGGGGGAGAAGAGGCAACAAAGAATGATTTTCTTTGCAGTACAAATGCATGCCAATGCATCACTTCTGAAAGCGAAGAACTTTGTTGGAAGGACAATGGTTTTAATAAACGTGAATGTGTCGCCGAGTTATACTTCATTGGCGCCACGTTGCAACTTAGGGGTGTAAAACCTATCGTTCAGCCGCTGGTGGATGCATCTGGGAATATCCTTGTTTATAATGGTATGATTTTGATCGTCATGAGAGCTATCTTCATTTTTTATGCTTTGTGATAGAAGAGACCTTACCTGTATGCTATTCGTTTACGCTATGCGCAATTCCAATTATTCATCCCAGGTTACTTGAACTTGCAATTTAGATTTTGGGGCTTTGTCTCAACTGCGGGAGAATGTGTTTTATTCTAATATGGCGGCAACTTCCCATAAAACACTAATCTTTGATTCGTTAACGTTGTCTTGGGAAAACAAGAGCCAGATTTTCTTGCTTGTCAGTTTTAAGGTGAATAATTAATACAACTTTGTTTATATGTTGCAAAATAACAATTTGGATGCCCTTCTTTGTGATGTTGTACTCCTAATGATGTATTATTGAGGTTATTTGCAATGAAGATGCTAACCACAGCCCAGTGGGCAGCGGTCAATCCACTAATAGTGTATTGATATCTATAACATGTATATAGACATCCGTGGAAGTGCATTGAAACTCTATCTTTTATGGCATTATGAGTGCTTTATCCATTGCCCAGTGGGCAGTGGTTAGCAGAACAATATTTATAATTTGGAATACATTAAGTTAGTTTTCTCTATTATTATTGCTTATAGGTGAAATATTTGGAGGAATTGACGTTAGCATTGACAGCAATGATGCTGAAGTTCTTATGGAATCTCTTGGAAAATGTTGTTCCTGCAGTTCTCATGAGCATATAAGAGCATGCCATGAGATCGGGAAGGAGGAAACTTCAGTTCCT
Organism: Rhododendron kiyosumense; assembly: GCA_019656275.1. NCBI lineage: Eukaryota > Viridiplantae > Streptophyta > Magnoliopsida > Ericales > Ericaceae > Rhododendron > Rhododendron kiyosumense. The sequence continues at coordinate 96,551 of BPLS01000409.1, read as the reverse complement.
GATATTCTTTCAGCAATTAAGGGGCCCTGGGCTTTAATCTATTTGCAGGTAACTTTGTGTGGTAAGTTTCCGTTGTACTACTCGACTTGGTGAATGATTTGGTTTCCAGGAGTCCGGCTTTTGAAGTTTTACTTGGGTTGTCATATGCAGGCTAGTTCAAGAACCACCTGGTTTGGTCGAGATGCTTTTGGTAGGCGGAGCCTCCTTGTTCATTGGCCAACTTCCAAGGACTCTCGCCTTCTGCTATCTTCTGTATCACCACCGAGTTCCATTGGTAAGAGTTCTGGTATATGGTGCTCAGTAGTCAGTAGAGCCTATTCATCTCTTTCTTGATCTTCTTTTTTTTCTTTTTCCTTCTCCTATTGACTTAATTTACCTTATTTTTAGTTGAGGGTACGATTATTGGCAGAAAAGATCAGTAGTATGTCGAGCAGAGGCATAGGCTATTGCTGGCAAGTAATAAAGAACAATGTTTATCCTAGTAAAAAAATATTTTACCGGGTAGAACTACTTTTTCTTTGCACATTTGACTCCAGTTCTGGTATTATCATCTTACCAGGTTAGACAGCAACACATACAAATACTTCTGTATTGAAAAATCATGATAACTACCCTCTTCTTAGTAGAACTACTTTTTCTTTGCACATTTGACTCCAGTTCTGGTATGATCATCTTACCAGGTTAGCAACGCATACAAATACTTCTGTATTGAAATATCATGACAACTGCCCTCTTCTTAGGGAGGCACTTTCTTCATATGTGCATGGTGATAGCAATTGGTCGGTTAATTTGATTCTTCAAAGTTTAATCTAAGTGCTTCTAGTTACTAGTAAGACCCTTCAAGTTGGAATGGTTTTACTTCAGCAAATTATGACTAGTAGCGTGTCCATGATTCTGTTTCTGTAATGGAACTTTGCCATGTTCAATGTTAGTGAGTGGTTTCCTTCAATTTGAGGCAGATCTGGGAGAAGAATGTGGACAGGGTGGAAGTAATTTTTGGGAAGAGCTTCCGTGTGGGATATATAGCGTGTCAGTAGATGATTCAAAATTGGACGGAAATATGGTTGGTGAAGTTCAAAGGCATGAATGGATTGATCCCATGCTATATGAACTGATCAACTGGGAGAGACTGTCTGTTCAACCCCAACCTGTGGAGCTACATATTTCCCAAATGAAGTTTCGTAGCCGTCAACATGACATGCCGGTGAATTTAACTAACGTACCCCATGAATTAGGTAAATGCTATCAACTTTTGTATTTTAAAACTACAAGCCGTGTTGGAGGTAGTTGAATAAATTTAAGTTTGTGTTGAATTACGAAGAATAAAGATGACCGAAGTTCCAAATTTTAGATTTTTTTGTCGTGGATCTGAAAGGATGCTCTATCTCTTGTTTTGATTGTTGTAGGGCTGATAGAAGCACCAGTTCTATTGCCTTCAGAGGCAGTTTTAATTACTTTGAGAGAAGCTGTGAAGCGGCGCAGTACAATCAATACCATGTTCAAGGTCCATAAAAATTGAGTACAGAATGCTGTAGCTGCGATTGCTTTATGTTAACAACATTCATAAATTTATTAGCCATATAAAATTGGAGAATGTATCCCATGGTTACCATCAATAACCTGCATTTTAGGCCTATAACGTTAAATTCTTCTCCTTGTAGTGTTTTTCCCTTTGTTGATAGTAGTAGTCTTTGGATGAGATGTGTAGGCTGCTAATTGTGACAACATACAACAGGGACATGCTCCTGTGGCTGTACTTTTTTCTGGTGGACTGGATTCAATGATACTTGCCGCATTACTGGATAATTGCCTAGACCCCAAGTGTAAGTGTTGCTACAGAAAATGGGTTCAATGTTCATTCCTTTTTAGAATTGCTGATTTTCTGTTGTGCTTCACTTTGTGCTAAAAAATCAGTGGTATTTCATAATTACATATGATGTGTTTTGGTGGGTGTGGGTGTTCAAGGGATCAAGGATCTGTTTGATCTTGTAGCCCATTGTGGCATGTTTCTTGCTAGGCTGGAAGTTGCTGGGTAATTATTATTATTATTTTTTGGGTGTGAAAATACATCAGATTAGAGCTATTCAATTTAACTCGAAGTAGCATGGCATGAAATTTCTATTGAAGGCATAACTCAACAAAGCATTATATGCCAATGGGCCATAACTATTCCTTCATGTGTGTGTATGGTTGTTTACAAAGAGGAAGTAGAGATGAACGAGTGGTCAGATAAGGAAGAAGCCATCAAGAGAAAAGAATAGTGTTCTTGAGAATGAGAGATTGCATTGATTGAACTGTGATATGTAAACGATCTCCTTTCATTCTATAGTTGAAAGCTAGATGATAATTCCAAAATAGTGCTATGGTTTCTTTCTCTGGAACTTTTGCAGCAAGCTTATGAGACCTCTCAAACTTGTGATCACAGATGAAATCGATCTGCTTAACGTAAGCTTTGACAAGGAGCTTGCTCCTGACAGAATATCTTCCCGGGGTGGTTTGAAAGAACTAAAAAGATTCTCACCATTGAGAAGGTATGCTGTCATGTTGCTATTTTGTTTTCTAGTTGTTCCAGTGCCGTTTCTCTGGATCTATTCAAGCTTCATATACCACTTTTTGATGTTTAGAACCATTGGGTACAGTAGTTGAGAGGTTTGTTCTATTATCATACGACAGAAAAGACTCCAAACATTGGAGGCCATGGATATACCAAAAATTGGCGAACTGTTAGCATGCTTTGCTCGGATGGATACGTGATTGATGTGATGATTTTCTCTTGGTTTTGTATATGAACCATGAAACGTTTGAATCTTTTAGTTTGGTTACATTGAACTTGAATTGGATGCCAATGCAGATGGAAACTTGTAGAGATTGATGCTGACCTATCAAATTTGACCTTAGAGACGAGGCATGTCATGTCACTTCTAAATCCTGCAAGGACGTACATGGTATTAGTATTAACTTACTAAATATGCGTTGTTAATTATATCGCCGGTATAATGTACTTCTAGATTACTCTATTTTCACATACGATGTAATTTACAAGTTCTACACTTAACAAGGGCCTGTTATGGAAGTGTACTATTTCTGTTTTGTCAAACTATCCAGCTTCTTTGTGTGACAGCATTTCTTCTTTGTTTCTCAAGTTCAAGTGTAATTATAGTTTTCTTCTTCAGGACCTCAATATCGGTTTAGCATTGTGGTTGGCATCTTCGGGCAGTGGTTGGGTTTATGAAGAAAGGATTGGCAATGTTAATAGTAATTATGATATTGAGAACTGTCAGAGCATAAAGTACAAGTCTGAGGCCAGGATCCTCCTAGTTGGTTCTGGTGCGGATGAGCAATGTGCTGGGTATGGGCGGCATAGAACAAAATACAGAAATGGAAGGTATACTGATATTACCTCGAAAATTAGAGTGTCTAGTATTCTAGAGACTTCTAGGGTCTAAATCATACTTGTCCGCTTGAGTGTTGTGTCAGTGTACGTGTTTGTATCCTTGTTTTTATATGCACTTTCTTGTTTTCTACCCCTCCCTGCCTCTGTCTTTCTGACATTTTGTTTATGTATTCGCTTCGCTTATCTTTTCATTTCGTCCTGCGTATGTCGTGGTTCAATAAACTCATCAGTTGGATTGGGCTGCATGAGGAAATGAAATTGGACATGCAGAGAATTTGGAAGAGAAACCTAGGGAGAGATGATAGATGCATTGCCGATAACGGCAAGGAGGTATTGCTGATAAGAAGGAAATATGATTTGTTTTTGGTTTGGTATATTAATTATTCCATTATTTGGTTCATTAGGCTAGATGTCCTTTCTTGGATGAGGATGTTATAAGGACTCTGCTCAGATTTCCTTTGTGGGAGATTGCTGACCTTGATCAACCAAGTGGAAAGGGAGATAAAAAGATACTGAGAGAGGTTCGTGCTATTTTCTTACGATCTCTGTTTACTTCTATTGGTGCCATGGTGTGATACACACTGTTTCTGTACTCTGATATGGACTCAGCGACCCAGTGTGAAACCATAAGACAATCATCTAGAAAATCACTTGAATCCAATTTCTTGGTGTTAAATTTTGGAACTCCAAAAAATTGAAACTCCCAAAACCGTTAAAAGAGTCTTTTGTGCATTCCCTCATTTCTGTTGGATAAATTGAATTTTCTCCTTCAATTGATGTTTCCTGAGCATGCATTTATATTTAGTGTCTGATATTCTTGAAGGTTGCCCAATTACTTGGTCTGCATGAAGCAGCTGTTCTACCTAAAAGAGCAATCCAGGTTTGCATTTTATTTTCTTTGCATGATACAAAAATATATTTACTTATTGTGATCTCCCATTTTACCCAGCAGAAAATGGCATAAAAGAGAGGAAATTCTATTTTGCGTGTAGGCCCTTTTCTTCTTCTCCTTTGTAAGTAGCTTGCATGTGCATTACTTCATCCTTTGCTCGGTGACAATGAAGGTTATAGACATGATATACTTGTACTAAGAAAACAAGAAGAAGAAATACTACCCAAATCCAGATCCGTGGTGGGTCTAAGGACACCTACCCAGGGTGGGTTCTGGGAGGCTCCAAAAAAAAAAAAAACTACTCCCCACTATGGGTATGTTTTTTTTTGGTAACTAGCAATATGGGTATGTTGATGTACAGGAAGTGCATCTGAAATTTACAATTTGCTCTTTATCCTTTCTCCTTGTACTGGACTTCCACTATTGAACGGTCTAACCTTTGCTGCTATCTTGCTTTTAGTTTGGCTCGAGAATCGCAAGGGAATCAAACCGAAAGAATTTTGGCAGTAATCGTGCAGCAAACCTAGCATCTGCAGGAAGTGCAGAAATTTCAAGGCCATAAAAGGACGACGATACTTTTTTGGAGTATGTTTGCAACAAATTGGCCCAAATGCATTTCGAAAAGTTTACCAGTAAAATCTTGGCAGTATCTGAAGCTGGATTTATGCACGATGGGGTCGTGGAAGATTGAAGCCGGTATTTAGCAGCATTTGTACCTCTTAATTAAAGACATCCATTTTGACAGATTTTTAATTTTCACACCCATTGCAGCCTACTAAGGACTTTGGCATTGCTGGTGTACCATCTTATTTTCATAACAAAAATACTATTGGGAAGTTAAAACGAATTGTATCTTAGATTCTCATACGACATGGGTCTAGTATTGTTGCTCTGATGCTACTCTCTGGGGCTAATTGTCCATTTTTTGTAGCATAATCCATTGAGTGACAAATGTTGTTAATGATGATTGTGATTGTCTTTTTTATTTGTTTGAGCTTCGTATATTAAATACTCCGTACATTTCTATACACAAAATAGTTGTGTAAATAGGCTACTTAGCATTGCTATCATAGAATATTGTCCTTGGCACCATAATTGAATACCACAATTTTTTGGTTTTGGTTTTATTTAATTTTTTTTTCCATGTTTGTTGGTTTGCACCAAATTTTTATGTTGGTTTATCTCGACAGGAGGAATTGAAAAGGTAGAATTTTTTTGACTTTTACACAAGTATTTTAGAAAATATTCAAGAAAAATTTCAAAAACAAAAGGAACCTAGGGAATAGAAAAGAAAGGAATGGAAAGTTTAAAAATTTTCCTCTCTTTTTTGGTTTGAGAGAAAAAGAACAGAAAATGACCAAATAGAGCATTAGGAATAGTAAAAAAATTAGTACTCCGAAGAAAATTAGTTTTAGGTCTATTATATGAACTTCATAAGCTCACAAGTTCACCTATTAATTTTGTAAGGTCTCAAATCCATTTTAGGATATCCTAGGGTTTAAGTACTTTCATAAGATTTTAGGATGAATTTTTTACTATGGGATAGGGTACTATAGGGTTTAAGCACTTTTATAAGGTTTTAAGATACACTTTTCTATTATAGGATTTTAGTGGTTTAGACACTTTTATAGGGTATCCTAGGGTTTAGGTTGTGTAAACTTGTGACTTTACAAAACTATTAGGTGGACTTGCATGCTTATGAAATGTTTATAGCGGACCTATCACTAAATCTTCTAGTAAAAGTTTCACTTTATTTTTCTCACACTTTCCTTCTTTGGTAATGAACCGTCATAACCATGAGGGTTTGTTTGGAACCTAGAGTAAGGGAAAAAAGGGAAAAAAAAAGTTTAAGGAAACAAATGTTTACACCGTCAATGTATATAATTTATTCTCTTAAAATTTTTCCTCCCTCTTGTTTGGTTTGAAAGAAAAAAGAAGAGAATAGGACCAAACAGAGCATTAAGGAATAGTAAAACTTATTAATCTTCATTTTTCTCACATTTTCCTCCTTCATTGCTACTTGCTAGTGTTTTTTTTTTCCTTTTTCTCACTTTCTTTTATCTTTTCATTATTCTCTTTTAAGTTATGGTCACTGCACATTTTTTGGTCCATATTTTCTGGTATAAGGCCCACTGTATTGTTCAGGGCATAGCCCAATTTTTCCAAAAATTATTCAATGTCCTGCTCCGTTATGGGTGTCCCCAGTCTCATCTTTCATTACACATTTGTGTAGTTCTCATTACAGAATGTATAGAACCCACAAAATGAAGTAGATTTTGGAAAACTGTCACTTGACCTATTTTGGCCAAATAATCCAAATGATAATTTTTTTGTCTTTATTCAAAAAATATCGCAGTTGTTAGTTTTGCGTCGATTTTTTTATATATTATTGTTTCATTATTTCCTATAAAAAGTAATATTTTCGTTTTTATTAAAAAAAATTAGATTTTTAATGTTAATATTTTATTTTTTAGATTCCTACCTCTACGACGAAGCAATTAATCCATAAAAAATTGATGCAAAACTAATAAATTCAAAAATTTTAAAATAAAAACAAAAAATAATTTATTTGACCAAAATATGCCGGGACTTAGGTTAATTACTCCCAATTTCCTCACCCCTCCTTCCTCTCTCTCTCTCTCTCTCTCTCTCTCACACTATCTCTCTCTTCCGTACGTTTCAAAATCACACACATTCATACACGCGCGCGCACAACACATGGAAGCTAGTAGCAGCAACAGTACCACCACCGGCGACGGCGGCGAGTTTAGAGCAGAAGAGGCCGTTGGCGGCAACGCCGAAGCGCTTCAAGCCCTTAGGGAACTCATCACCTTCCCTCTCCTCTACTCCCGTCAGTCCCGAAAGCTCGGCCTAAGAGTATATCTCTCTCTCTCTCTCTCTCTCTCTTTCTTCGAGATTATCAATTGATGATAGTATAACTTCTAAATTGACGTACTTTCTTCAGTGGCCTCGAGGTTTGCTGCTCTACGGCCCCCCTGGCACCGGAAAGGTACCATCTTTGTATTCAAGTTTTGTCTATATCTCGTGCTAACTGGTGAAAGTATCAGCTTAATGATTAGGTTAGAATCTCTCTGTTGTCGATTTTTGAAAATTGTCTTTTTTCTTTTGGGCCTCCCCTGTTCTTTTGAATTGTCTCAGACGAGCTTGGTACGAGCGGTGGTTCGCGAATGCGGTGCACATTTAATTGTTATAAGGTACTGGATTCTTTGTCTTTGCACTTTTTGTTTCCTTTGACTTTCACACAACAATAACTCAGAGATGCTCTGGTAATTATAGAATGGTTTGTGCAGTTGCTATTGCTTCATTCCTTTAACGTTGTTGGACATCTTGGGTTGTTTAGGGCTTATTTGTTTGGACCATGAAGGTTAGGTCATCTGATGGTGTTGTGTATCAAATCTTCCATAGCCTTAGATCATTCTGAATATGGACATTAAGTTTATGTTTGACGGAAGGATGTAATGTAATAATTATACCCAAATAGAGTAGAAACTAGGAGACAAACAACTGAAAAGGCCGTGCCAAAAAGTCACAAAAGAGCTCGGCCAGAGCAGAGCATTCCTTCAAAATAGGAGAATGGGAAAGTATAAAAATATAGTCCAAAGTTGATAAAAATTCACTAAAGATAACCAAAAAGACACTAAAAGACTTTCTGTCTGATTCCCTTCGTCGAGCCGAATGATCTGACATAAAATTATACCCAAATCTAGTACAACTTAAGAGAACACAACAAAAAAGACCATGCCAAATAGTCACAAAAAGTTCTTAAAGTGAGCCCTAATTAAGTAATTATACTGGACTATGGTAACTGGTGAGCGGATTAGACAAAGGTACTGTATTCTATGTTTTGTGGGTTGGTTATGTAAGGATATGTAGGAGGATACATGAGTAATCACATGGGATTATATTGAGCTGGTTACCCAAGGTTAGTGCATTCCATGTTTTGCAGGATTGGTTATGTAAGAATATGTAATCTCTCCTCTGTTTGTTGTATGTTTTAATGACAAGAATGCAGTCTCTTTGGATTTGTTTCCAATCTAATTTCTAATCCGGAAATGAAACATAACCTACATGAAATAGTGTTTGATGGGAAGTATTGAGTATTTGTCAAAATGGTCACTGTACGGGCAATTACTACAGTTGCCATTCTTGCCTTTTCAACAATGACATCATTCAGATGGGCCCCTCAGGCCTTGAAATGCTAGAAAATAAAATGGAGCTCTAAATTCGATTTGGAATGTCTGCTCTCCGATAAGTTATTTTGTGAGGTGTGGTAATTTGTGTTTTTATGGTTTGTGGGTTGTATCTTGCAGTCCCCATTCTGTTCACAGGGCACATGCTGGAGAAAGTGAGAGAATTTTGCGAGACGCTTTTGCTGAAGCATCATCTCATGCAAAGTTGGGCAAGCCATCGGTAATCTTCATTGATGAAATTGATGCACTTTGTCCTCGCCGTGATTCTAGGCACGTGACAACTGACTGAGCTCGAGCCAACTTTGAATTATCTTTCCGATTGATATACATTCTATTGGTTGTACTTGCTAATGATGATGAGTTTGTTACAAAGTACTTTCTCTTGATTAACAGACCATTTCTTTGTTCTCTTGCTATCTTGGCGAAACTACTGAGAAAAGTGAGAAAAAAACAGTATTCAGAGTAGAGAAACATGCCATCATCTATATGCACCTGCTTACACAATTCGTTTACTCTTGAAATGCAGAAGAGAGCAAGATATTCGTGTAGCATCTCAGCTTTTTATGCTGATGGACTCCAACAAGCCATCAGCAAAATCTAAGTTGCAAGTGGTTGTGGTGGCATCTACAAACAGGTTAATGCTGTACTCATTTGTGCTGAAGGCCCACCTTGTTGCTGGATAGTTGTAATTTGTTGCTGGATAGTTGCATTTGGCCATTCTTTCATTTTATTTAGAAACCTCAAAGAGTGTACGAATATTTCTTTGAAGTACTGTGGCAAAGGGTTTCATTGTAGTCTTGCAATTTAAATTGGTAAAGGTTGGCCCAGGATTCAATTTTGTTAGCCAAAAACGGATACTTTGTAAATTGTTTTGTATCATGGGAAACATCTTCATTCTATGTTACTTGACTAGACTTTTTCATCAAAATTATCAGATGATTTTATTCATCAATCAATGCATCAATTTTTGAGAACTTCCTTTGGTATTTATATCTATGTTTTTGATCGTATTCTTTGAACGAATTTTTTTTTTTTTGATAAGTGCACAATCTTTTATTAAGCTCCAACCAAGAACAAAGAACTAGGGATAGGCTCCTCGACAAGACACAAATTACTGTAGCTACTACAATCCAGGAAACAAGAACAACAATCCTACCCTATGTATACAGATTGTAGAATCCTATCTGATAGCCCCCACATCTCACAAATGTATTTGTTTTGAGTGGAGTTTTTCATCTTCCTTCGAACTAAGGAAATCCCGGATGCCATTTATAATCCCTTCAGCTACCTGAGCATGTCCCTTAGTCACAGCACGAAAGATACGAGAATTTCTCTCCTGCCATAACCCATAAACTGTTGCAGCCAGAGTACACTTCAAACTTATGAAGTTGAGATCTCCCCCAGATAAAAAATTCGTAACCAATCAAGAACATCTTCTAGTTGGTTAGGCATGGTCAAGACTCTGTTCGTAGCCATCAATTGCTGCCAAACTGCTACAGAATACAAGCATGCAAAGAATAGGTGTTGGTGAGATTCCTCTTCATTCTGACAAAATCAATGAGGAACAAAATGACAGCCCCACACAATCTTATGCCAGGGTTGGACTGGAAAATTCTCCCTTATAGCTTCCATGCAGATTTAGTGTTGAAAACACCACTAGGGTGAGGCAACCAGAGAACAAAATCCTCTCTATCAGGATGAGGTATGAGATTCTGAGGAGTTTGAGTGATAATAGTTTGGATAAGGGGGTTCTGTAATCTGGGTCATTTCCAAGCCCCATTGTCTATTATGGAAGCCACCTTAGCTCTAAGAGATCTGCCCACATTGTTCACCACTCTATCACCATGTCTAGCATACAAGGGACCAATTGGGTGCCAATTATCCCACCACAAAAAGGTTTGCGCAGCATTACCAATGTGATATCTAATAAGAGGTTGGCCTAATTGTCTGAGACCAAGTAGTTTCCGTTGAACGATTTTGGTTAAATGCGGAAGCTGATGGACTCATGGTTAAATGTTAGAATTGTCTGTACGATGTCCTACAATGCCATAAATTTGAGTTTCCAGGGGTGGATTTCTTCCCTAAAAAATTAGTCAGTGCGATAATACTGAATAGCTTGATATATATATTGTTGGGCCCATTTTCTAACAGCTTAAGCTTTTGGGACAATTGATAACTTAACACGGTATCAGAGCTCCTCCAGTTGTGAGAGGTCTTGAGTTTAACTCTCTCTGGTAGCATTTGTTCCCCGTTTGCATTATACTTCTCTCCTTTGCATTCTTTCGCGTTATTTATGGATGTTTGCATCTCCATGTGCAAGACGGGGTTGCACATGAGGAAGGGTGTTCAATATATATGTTGTTGTGTCCATTTCCTAACGTCTTAAGCTTTTGGGACAATTGGTAACTTAACAAATCCCATTTTGTTTTTTGTCTCCCAATTTAATCTCTCTCTGATCACAGGTTCTTCCGGCGGTCTTTACCCTTTGTCTTTTTACCTGCCCCTGAGGTTGTAGCTAATTGTGATAAAGAGGAAAAAACCCTTTTCATAGTTTCTTTGGATGTATCTGGTACATAGTTGTGCTGAAGCTCAGCCAATGCATCGGTAGAAGGCTTAAAAGGAATGACATGACAAAGTAAAAACCAGTTTTTCTCTTGCTTATTGCTGCGTTGGTGAAGCATCTAAAATCACTTGAAGATTGTTTGGTCTGGATAAAATTCCCACACATAGTTGCATACTACCATGTTTGTTTGAATTTCCAAGCCAATTTGGAGAGAGACCATAGCTAACTCCTTTACTTGTGTCATTGTAGGTATTATTGCTTATGCATCATTCATTAGATCCTTAATTTTATTTCTTTGGATTTCAGTTTCACATATACCATAAAGTCTATTATTGGTATCTGGTTTTCATGTACAAAGAGTGGATTCAATTGACCCTGCTCTCAGAAGGTCAGGGCGTTTTGATGCTGAAATAGAAGTTACTACACCTAATGAAGAAGAACGCTTTCAGATACTTAAGGTGAGATTTTAACATTTTAGGAGTTTGTTTGTGGAAATTATTCTGTGTTGCCCACCAGCCGCATGACCAATGGTTGCTCATCTGGAAAACTCAACTGTTACTCAACCTAATGCTGAATAAGGTTCTTATGGAACTGAAGGTGATAGTTTGTTCCCATCTAATTCATTTTGCAGCTTTATACAAAGAAGATTCCTTTGGACTCCAGTGTTGACTTGCGAGCCATAGCTGCCTCTTGCAATGGCTACGTTGGGGCTGATTTGGAAGCTTTGTGTCGTGAGGCTGCCATGTGTGCAGTGCAAAAATCTTCAGAAACAAATGAGGAAGCTGGTATGCCTAGCTTAACAATGGAGGACTGGAAGCATGCAAGATCTGTTGTGGGCCCGAGCATAACGAGGGGTGTCACTGTGGAAATTCCCAAGGTTTCTTGGGAGGATATTGGAGGACTGAAAGATTTAAAGGTATGTGACCGTCAAATGTGTGGGATGCCGTGGCTTTTTTTAACCTCTGTTAGCCTTATTTCTGTTTTTAGTGAACTTATCTTCGCTTCGAGTCAACATATTATGGTTATCGACTCGTTTGGACAAGAGAAACTGAGAGAGTCAACACTTATGGTCCAAATCTGAAAATAAGCTGGTCCAAATCTGAAAATATGCTAGTCCAAATTGCCTTATTTTTGTCTTTAGTGAACCCTTGTCCATTTGGTTTTTATTTTGTTTTGAGATGAAATAAAGAAGTAAGAATTTTTTACCTTAAGTTAATAAAAAGATTTGAAAAAACCCAAAGTAAGACAGAAAAAAGAAGCTGTAAATTATGAGATGCCAATCAACAAATAATGAATTATGTATTTGATGTGAAACTCTAACTGACCTCTGACGACGTCTCCACATGTGGAACAGAAAAAGCTGCAGCAAGCTGTTGAGTGGCCTTTAAAACATTCTGCTGCGTTTTCAAGGCTGGGAGTATCACCTGTACGTGGGATCCTTCTTCATGGACCTCCAGGCTGCTCAAAAACTACCCTTGCCAAAGCTGCAGCTCATGCTGCACAAGCTTCTTTTTTTTCCTTGAGGTTTGATCGTCTTTTATTCTCTTCAGCTTGATAAATAGATTTGGGATGGTTCAAATGATGAACTGGCAAATATTACATTGTAATAGCTTAACATTTTCATTTTTGGGTGGGGGTGGGGATGGGGATGGTCAGGAGAAGGTCAATGTCAACTTGAGGGTAGGCATACAGTTGATATGGCTGGCAATAGAGTGAGATTAGTTGGCAGTAGCTTTTTTGGGTATGAATGTGTTGCCTCTCTTTGTTGTCCAAGTTTGCTTCATAATTGGATATTAGCTTTGATTTTAGAAGTTCATTGTTTGTCAACACCTTCCATGTCTTCGAGACATTACCTTTTCCTCTCCCAAGCTTTAGATTTTGGAAACATTACATTCCATTGAGAAATTGTGTTGTCAACTTGTCATCCTCTACTGTTCCCGGCCCCTCTTATCACCCCTCTAAATGCTTTGTTTGTTGGTACGTGGTACGTGAGCAGCAGGATAATCGTAAATATGCATCCATGTGAATTTGGAATACGACCTGCTTTAGCTAGGGTTTTTTTAAAAATTTCTGATCAGTATTTTTTATAGTTGGATGTCATGAAAATTCATGAATGATGAATCAGTGGTGCAGAATTATACTCAATGTATGTTGGAGAGGGTGAAGCTTTGTTGCGGAATACGTTTCGGAGAGCTCGCCTTGCAGCACCAAGCATAATATTCTTTGATGAGGCAGATGTTGTTGCTGCCAAAAGGTTAGCGTTCTGTCTTCATTTGGCTGGGCACTTTTTATTGTCAATTAAAACTGAACATGACTCGTCTTTACACAAGGATAACCTTCCTTGTTTTACTTCAATTTTTAGGTTCATATAAGTGTCATCACTTACAGTGATAGTTCAATGTTTGCGTGCATGTGCGACCTAATAACTACTCTTGCTTCGCAATTCTTTCCTCCTTTTACTTCGCTTTGTGAAAAAATGACAAACAGCATGGTATGTTAAAATGTGCTGGTAGGCAAATTCATTTATGCTATTGTTGACGCTTGTCTAGTTGTCTTCCTCTACTTGTTTGAATGGGGGGTTTATTTCATATTGGTTTTATTGTTTCCTTTTGTCACTCTCTTTCCTTTGGCAGAGGAGGGAAATCAAGCAGTAACATCGCAGTGGGAGAGAGGCTTCTATCTACTCTACTAACTGAAATGGATGGTTTAGAACAGGCAAAAGTAAGCATTGAACTTCGTAATTGAATTTGATCCCAATTGATTTCAAACCATCTCCTTTTGGAAATTACAGGTGAGAATTAACAAACTTAACTTAATTTTTGCTGATTTCTTCTGTAGGGAATTCTTGTTTTGGCAGCCACAAATCGCCCTCATGCTATTGATGCTGCACTTATGAGACCTGGACGCTTTGATCTTGTAAGAATTTTTTCTCAGAACTCGTCCGTGGTTTCTTTTCCTTTTAGGGTGTGTTTGGTTCAATGGAATGGAATTGAGGTTGGAATGGAAGTGGAGGAAATGAGATTGGGATATCATTTCCATTCCCAAGTTTGGTTGTACTTAGGAATAGCCATTCTTATCCGTAATGGAATGGTGCAGCAATAGTAGTTTTTGGTGTGGCAATAGCAATTTTGGAGTGGCAATAGTAATTTTTGGTGTGGCTATGGTAATTTTTGGCGTGGCAATAATGAATCTTGGAGTGGCACTAATAATTTAGGTGTGGCAAAGAAATGGAATGACCATTCCTTAGTTTTTTGAGTGGAATGACAATTCCTTTACTAAGGTGAATAGTGATTCCATTTGGAATGATCATTTCATCATTTAATGGTGAACCAAATATGGGAATAAGTATTTCATGGAATGACCATTCCATTCCAACATTGATTCCTTAGTGATATAAGATCCTGTTAATTCCTGAAGAAAGAAAATGAATCGGCTGCAATTTTCATGCAACCTTCTCTACCACTTGCCTTTCCAAAATTGGTTACCCAAGGAGAATCTTGCCATGCCCAAGTAACAAATATATATATTTTTTTTGACTAATATTGTGGCGACTTAAAGCAATAGTTTCCCTCGAACTATGTGGGTATTTGTAGGATTCTTGGATGTGACTGTGGTTTGTTCAAGGTTTCCCTTTTCTAGTGTCTTTTTTTATTGACTAATATTGTGGTAACTTTATGCAATAATTTCCGTCCAACTAGGTTGGTATTTGTAGAATTCTTGGATATCATTGTGATTTGTTCAAGGTTTTCCTTTTCTAGCGTCTTGCCTTTTTTCTTTTTTGATTGGCATCGTTTTTTTGAAAGCCAACAACCTTCATTTTCTGTCCTCTTTGTTTTTTCTTGTTTATTTTTGCGTCCAAGTGAGCAAAGCAGAGCAATATTTTAATTCCTGTCCGGAGTGTTGCTAATTTCTCTCCAATGAAATTTTAGGTTCTTTTTGTGCCGCCACCTGATTTAGAAGCTCGATATGAGATACTTAATGTACATACTCGTGAAATGAAAGTGGACAATGATGTTGATCTCAAACAAATAGCAGAGGATACCGAGCTTTTCACAGGGGCGGAGCTTGAGGGATTATGCAGGGAAGCTGGAATC
Source organism: Rhododendron kiyosumense (assembly GCA_019656275.1). Taxonomy (NCBI): domain Eukaryota; kingdom Viridiplantae; phylum Streptophyta; class Magnoliopsida; order Ericales; family Ericaceae; genus Rhododendron; species Rhododendron kiyosumense. The sequence goes on along the minus strand of BPLS01000409.1, from coordinate 81,397 downwards.
GTGGCTCTGAGAGAGGACATATCTGCCACTGTTGTCTGTAATCGTCACTTCCAGACTGTGAGGAAGTCATTGAAGCCAGCTCTAACTGTAGAAGAAGTCAATGCGTATTCTTCGTTCATGAAGAACCCGTCTCTAATTTCCTCCGGCTCATTCAGATCCAGTGGTAAAGACAGCAGCGAACGCAGTAAGAGTTTGGTGGTGGGTTTGGTGGTTCCTGTTTCGATGAGCTTAGTAGGCTTTCTTTTGCTTGCTGGTGCCAAGTACTTTTTCATGCACACTAGTCGTTTGCAAGATGAACCAGCCACAACGTGAAGAATTTACCAATGCTGCCCTCCATGACTGGTGAGCCTCTCTCTCTCTCACCCTCCGTTATCTTTTTATTTTTGGCTAAATCTTTCTCACCATCATCTTGTCACAATTGTTTGCCTGATCAGAGAATATGATGTTTTGCATAAAGCACAACTACCATAACTCTATGAAGAAGTTCCACTATTTGGAGCTTTTGTTCTCGAGAGTTTTACACCAAGAAGAGCTATTCTCTGGGGAAATTTAGCCTAATTGGTATTCTTTTCATGCTTGATTTTTCTGTTTTCGAGACAAAAATGATGAGAAGTTTGATAATGCCCATGGATTTCATATAGTCTTCAGTAGCCTGAAAACTAGTTTTCGTTAATCTGGAAATGCGCAAGTGTTCCCTTAGGAGCAGAGCATTTTCAGAAAACTTTCCAGAACACTGTTTGTTAAACAAGTTTTCCATATCAGTTTTCTGCTTGACATAACCGATAACTGAAACTGTCTTACAATGGCATAGAGAACTACTAAGTTGGTGGTTTCTGAATTATCAAAAGGACAGCTCTTGGATTTGGATCACTCTTGATGGACCACTCTTTGCATTGAATTTGCAGGGTTGAATCTAATCCCACCCATGCCGTAAACGGATGTCCTAGCCGATCCATTTCAAATCCTGTTCCCAATCCTGTTCCCGTTTGGCGCTTTCCATCATTCAACCAAAAGGTTCCTGTTGAAAATCCTCCTGGAACTCCTAGTTGCTACACTGAAAGAACCTCTGACGTAGATCCTTGTTTTTTGATATTTATTTGTTTAGCCTAGATCTTCTCTCATTTTTTGAATATATTCCAATGGAAAGTTTCTTGGAAGCAGAAGCTGTTTACCTTGCCTTGTTAAGTATATTACTAATCGCTTCCCTGTCAGACCCCTGATGGCTGACACGGGTCCACTCCTATTACGAAAATACCCCTACTCGGGCCCAAAAATATCCGAACCTATTTTTTGTTATTTTTTCTTTATTTAATTAATACTAATGTTTATACTCTTATCTTTTTTCTTTTTTACTCCGTATTTATTTAAAAATCTTTCCACCGCTTGGGCCCAAAAATATACTAACGGTTGAATCGGTGGAAGGATCTTGTTTTTTTATCATTTTATCTTTAATGGTTATAATGAATTTTTGGATTCGCAGAATTAAGTCTCTCTTAGGGCTAATCAACGAGAGCTCGAGTCAAAATTTAATTATGATAATTTAGGATAAAATGATCAGGAAATTAAAATCTTTCCATCGGTTCAAACGGATTGAAATTTGGAACACTTAATTTTTTAACTATATTTTTAAATATATAAACTGTCTAAAAAGCTAAAAAAATTAAGCATTGGTTCAAAGTTGCCCGTTGGGTCAAAAAAATTTAATTATAACCATTGGTTCAAACTTGTAAACTGTCTAATTTGCCTGTTGGTTCAAAAAAATTTAATTATAACAATTGGTTCAAACTTGCAAACTGTCTAAAACAGTCTAAAAGGTGACGGTGCAACAACAGTTGTCCGTTGCGAATTTGACAGAGCATTGATAGCGTTGGTTCAAAGTTACAGGTGCAGTAATAGTCGTTTAAAGTTGCAGGTGCAGCAATAGTCGCCCGTTGCAAATTCGATAGAGTATTGATAGCTTGGCCTATATACATGAAAAAAAAGTTATTAGCATTTCAAATTTTATAACAAACAAAATAAAATAAGAGAGAGTGTGAGACCGTGGGGAGAAGGAGAGGGAGAGGGAGAGAGGGAGCATGTGGAGATGGGGTAAAAGGGCGAAATGGAGGGGCCCGTGTCGGGGGGCGATTAACAGCTATCCTTGTTAAAGTCCAAGATTTTGCTTGATTGTGTAAAAAGGATCACAAATCAGGATTCTTTCACTGTGATGGTTCCTGGTGTCCCTCATGTGACGCAAAAAGGAATCCACGGCCAACCCATCGACAACCTGAGTCATTCGTGTTGTAGTTCTCCATGTGTCGGTGCAAAAAAGACGAGGTTATCAGAAATTGATGTACTCCATGGTTTTACTTTTTATGGCTTTTGGTTTTTGCTCAATATCATGTAATAATCTATCACGGGTTAAACAATCGAATTAGATCCGTACGCCTATGGGGAGTGCTGGAAAAATATGGAAGGAAATATGCATCCGGGCCATCCGGCCCTCGATCTAGAGCTACTGGTTCAACAACTACTTTCGCCCGGGGGATCTAGAGCTACTGGTTGAAAAAATACGGAATCGTTACACTGCTTACATTCTTATTCTCAAAAGAAGATTTGCTTAATTTAACCATCGGGATGGTTCCGAGAATCCTTAAAAAAATTCTTCAAATCTTAATCTTATAGTTCCCGATCAATTTTTGATGATCTGAGCCGCTGAATGTGTTCAGAACGTGATTTTAAGGGTGTTCGAGAGAAATTGACAAAAAAACTAACCGGGAAGGGCTTGATTTGAGCAGTTTTTTATTGAATCGTTCAAAAAAGTTCAATAAAAAACCGTTCGGATGAAGCCCTTTCTAGTCATTGTTTTTGCTGATTTTACACGGGTACCTTTAAAATCACGTTTTGATTACATTGAACGGCTCAGATTATCAAGATTTGATCGGAAACTTTGGGGGGTTTTTAAGGGTCTCCGGAACCGCTTCATTTAACCATAAGTGGTGGGGAAAGAAAAATTCTACAGCTCGAATTACTATTTTGAGTTCGGTTTTGGGCAAAGACCTGAGGCTGTCCAAGCAATTTTTAAAATTTTTTTTTTTATCAGAGGCTGTCCAAGCAATTGGAACCTGACTTTCTATTACTTGACTTGCTATAGGAAATAAAACTTGAATTACTACTAATACAATTAAAACTTGAGTTACTAATATACAATTTGAAAAGGATAAGATTTTCCATTGCCAAAGACATGACTTCCATTGAGTTTTCTACCAGATTCATTTTCCATTCCCAAAGAAAATTTTCCTATTCAGCTTAATTTCTCACATTTTTATTTTTATTTTTCTAGCATACAACTTATTTTTTCCGGCAAACCATTTTATTTAATAGATTCTTAGTTATTTTTTTATTCTTCTAAGTTCTAACTGAGATGGGAAATTTTACTTAAATTGAACGTTTTGACGGGAACAAGGAAAAAATTGTTGTGCCCAAAATATGTGACTTACCATACAAGGAAATAATTTAAAACTAGCGTCTTGCCCGTTCGATACACCATGACGGAAAAATATCAATGTTCATTAATGGGTCGGCAAGTATGGCTCTTGAATTTATTTTCTTTTCTCTCTAAAAAAGTTAGGAAAATTCCGAAACTATGAAAAAAAAACAAAGAAAAAATATACTGTAATAGGTTGGTTTGAGGCAAAATAAATGAGTATATATTTGTTTTGTTATTGATTGAACTTAGCTTTCTCTTTTCAAATAATGATAGAATAATGAATAAAAAAATTTAAAAAATTGAGAAAATTCCAAACTTGATGTGAGTGATTTTGTGCGTAAGTATTTATAGTTATAGAATTTGTAGCTAGACAGATGTACTCACAATTTAGGTTTTTTTGGTCTGTTTTTTCTCTTCCAAATTTTATGCAGTTTTCACTGGCCCAAAAGCGGCGCCACCCAGTTTGAGCAGGTCCCCCGTTCCCTAGCCAAACGAGCCACCCGGCCCACCCCTTCCCTTTTAACCACTGCCGTCTGCGGCGGTGCCCTGTTTGAAAGCTCTGGTCTTTCGACAGCAAGACTACTCTCTCTCTCAAAATAGCGACCACCATACCAGTAAAACGGAGCGCAGTCTTTCTTTATACATTTGTTGAGACTAGCGTTTCGCCTCGACTGGTGAGGTCCAGTTGGGTCTCCAATCAGAACCACCAAATTTCATCGGCTTGCGATCGAAGGCAAGTTCCATTGCTTGCTTTTTAACCGGGGGCGTAATCGGTAGAAAGCTTAAGCACGCCGAAGAGTCTTATAGCCCAAAAACAAAGGGGAATATCGGTTTTAGTAGTTCCTTTAAGACCATACATAATAATACTCACACAGCGACAATCTCCCTTTACGCTCGTAAGATGCCATCAATGGACCCTGCCGGAAGCAAAGGTTCCAATGGCGGCCCCAAAGCCGACTTCTTCGCTAGGTCTCATACAATTTCCATCCATATCTGATTTTTGTCATTCTATTTGTGCGTGTGTATGCATTATAGTACTATTACTAATACGTATTTTAATACACTCACAGGAAGCAAAGGATTGAGCAGCAGAGAAAATCCCTACCTATTGCTTCAGGTACTTTTTCCTAATGTTTTGATTTCATGCTGGTGAACACTTGTATTTGTTACTGCTCTAGTTATCGTCGTCTTTCCAATTCCACTGTTCCTTTCAATTGTTATTCTAGTTTGTTTTTATATATATTTTTCATGTGATTAAATACAACGTATCAACCCCTTTTGTGCTCAATTTTTTGTTTAGATCATCTACAGCCCTTTACTCCAAATTTCACTTAGAATGGAAGCTTTATTTGATATGAAGCACTAGGCAAGCCAGATTCAGGCATAAAGCTTGAGTAAAAGCTTCAAATCTGGCAGAGCAGTAAATTTGAAAGCCACAAAGTAGTCTTGGAAATCTTGACCAAGTGTCTCATGATGTGGGTAACAAAAATGGAAGAGTTAAGCTGATTTCTATATGAGCTTGAGTAATCATAGAGAAGGATTTGGGAGGTTTTACAAGAATTAAAAAAGGGTTAAAGATTTTTTTTGGTCAAATGGAAAATAGTTCAAGATTTGAGTAAGGGCTACAAATGCTAATCGCTCTGAATTCGAAGTTGCTTATCCAGTTTTGAAAGAAGTTAGTCTGAGGTGTTTCCCTGTGGTTGAGGCATTTTTTCGGGGGAATTACAGGGGATTCAGGCCATGGTTTGTAATCTTTTAACAATTAATTTCCAAAATCTGCTCACAGATGTTTTATTTTCGCAAAAAGCAAAGGCTTGGAAAAAGTTTCAAGGGCATCTCTATTGACCTGCTGTGGACAGATAGTCGTTCCCTCCTATTGGATCTTTGTGGTGTTTTTGTCATTGCATAGTATTCCCCTGTCAAAAACTAGGCCGTCCAATTTCTTAACACAGTGGTGTATTTTTTGTTTGTAGTCGAGACATTGGAGGGATGTCATTGCACCTGTCTCTAATTTGCAACTGCCTTAATAATACTAGGAAGCATGAGTATTGAAGTGTCATTCTACATAGGTAATATAATAATTGACAAAAGGCTGGTTCCTGTGATGGCATATCATCTCCCAGCACTCCTTGGAACTGATAATAGTCTTTAGCTTTCCTTGTTTCACTCAGATTGAGTACAACCTCTTTACATAATGAAGGAACATACAAATGAAATTTGGGTACCGTCAAATATGTAATCACATGATATGCTGGCCATTTTTGGTTGAACAAAATCAAAGACATCCTGTGAGAAGGATCTCATTTCCTGTAACATTTATCCAAGATTCTATCTTATGGTATTTTAATGTAATTCAAGTTCCTGGAATTTATATTTTAGAAACCTTCATGTAATCTATTATTCATACTTTTGCTGACATTGGCAATGGAAAACAAAAGGAATAATGGAGGTAAAATTGTACGTGTTGCGTGCTTGTAAATTTGTCCTCTTTCTTATGGTTTCTAATCTTGATGATTTCCTAGTTGAAAAACGACTCATGGATGAGGTCAGGAGTCACGACATTCTTATAATTGTTGGTGAAACTGGAAGTGGAAAAACAACACGTAAGTTCTTGTTTTTTGTCCCTATGAATTTGTGGTTATTAGTTTTTATTTCCTTTCTGTTTGGGCTATTTGGTCTTATGGGCTCTGAGGGTTTGAAGAAAGTTTCCAGTGGAGTATATGTATGGTGTTTCATTTTGTTATGCATCATATATGTTCTTTGGTACTTGGTAGATTGAAATATGTTTTTTTTTTGTGTGCGTGCGTATTCCTGTCCTAAATTATTGCATATTTCTTCAAATGCCCAACAATGCACTGTGAATGTGTGATTTAGTTGTTGTATGCAATAGTTAGTAGGTGTCTTCATGTGATAGTTTGTTTTTTAAGTGGTAACTGGTAAATGAGCATTAATAAAAAGGGAAAACAGTTCAGGCATTATTCAAAGTAAGACAAGGAAAAAGACTAGCTCATTAATAGACCTCTCAGTGTAGACTGTAGAAGTGCATTTCACTTGAGAAAGTGAAGATAGCTGAGGAATGGCTCCTTCAAGATACTGTTAGCCTTTTGTTTTGAAGAAAGAATCGCATTGATCCTAACTTGACTGCCTAGTTATCTAATGCAATTCATAGACATGTATACTCGGAAACATGCTGATAATTCTGCTCTAGTTTATGTCTCGTATTTTACGTCACGTGGGACTTATATTTCCCCTTTGCCTTGATTTAGTTTCTACGCAATGACCTTCCGACTCCTCCAAATGGTAAATTTGCTCACTAAAATAAAATTGGGTGATGAAAGGATCTATCCAAAACTACCATGAAGCTCTTCTCTATTCTAGATTCCCCCCATATGCTGGGCAAAAGGGAAAAAATGTCAAACTCTACTCACCTTGTATTTCGCCTCTGCACACCTTATCTTCATCTAATCTTCTTCTTTTTTATGTTGGCTATTACTTTGGGTAGAGTTGCCACAATATCTATTTAATGCGGGATTCTGCCGTGATGGGAAAATCATCGGGATCACTCAACCTAGACGTGTTGCCGCTGTTAGTGTTGCAAAACGGGTAGCTGAGGAATGTGGTGTTGAAATGGGCCAAAGGGTTGGGTATTCCATTAGATTTGATGACATGACTTCCAGTTCCACACGGATCAAATACATGACAGATGGGTTGTTATTGAGGTAAAAATCCACGACTTCATCGCATTAGTTTGTTTTAGTTCAATGGTTGCATGTTTTGGAAAAGTGTTTCATACTTTTTTTGGCTTCTTGATTTGTCTCTTCACTTCGGAGGTGCTTTTAAATGGCAGCAAAAGTATGTGCCTACATTGTCCAAGCTGGTATGATTATGTTGGAGATTATGGGTCCAGTGTGAGTGCATAACTAAAGGACTTCAAGCTCAATAAGTCACTTTCGGTGAAATGGATTTCACCACGAAGGAGAGCAAGTTTAAGAATGTAAGAGGAACAGGGGATTTTAGTACAATTAGAGCAATGGTGGTGTGTGATGTGACAACATAGCCCCCGTGGTGTGTTTAGTCCCACGACGCAGTTTGCATAGGGATCTTCATGTCTTCCAATTATGGTGTCGGAGTTTCAGATTTTGTTTTAAAGCAGTCGTGAACTGATTATGGGGTTGCTTACTAACCAGAGCTTTTCATGATATCATTTTGGTAAAAAACTAATGTAAGGTTCACTATGCTTGCAGGGAAGCATTGTTGGACAAATATCTATCTAAGTACTCTGTTATTATTGTTGATGAGGCTCATGAGAGAACTGTTGACACTGATGTCTTGCTGGGCATACTGAAAAGTGTACAGAAAGCTAGGTCGGGACCCATCAATCAACTCTCTAATATCGATCACACAAAGGCAAACAATGGAGTGGTGATAGACAAAGAAAATGATTCTCAACGTGCTAGTAGTCTCAATCGATGCCGAGGCCTGAAGCTCAGTCCATTGAAGTTAATCATCATGTCTGCCAGTCTGGATGCACGTGGTTTTTCTGAGTACTTTGGTGGTGCAAGAGCTGTTCATGTTCAAGGGCGACAGTTTCCTGTTGATATATTCTACACTAAAGCTCCTGAGACAGATTACCTTGATGCCACTTTAATAACTATATTTCAGGTTGTTCATTGAGCCTCTCTAGTAACCCAGTATTATATTTCATTTTGGGTGAATTGTAAATTTTTTGAAAAAAACAGTCTTAAAAAAGCCAATGTAAGCATACCTTCTGTAAACAATGTCTCCGCTAAGGAGCTGAGGTCTTTTGAGAATATAAATAATAAAGTTGCTCATCTCTCTAACAGCTTAAGCTTTTAAATGAGTTGGTGGTTAACAATCTAACATGGTATCAGAGCTAGGTTTTTGGAGTCTTTTGGACAAGACTCTATGTTGTTGATAGTTGGTTCCCCTTTGTTGTCATTGGTTGTTGTCGTATGTGTTGAATCATTTGTTTACCTCACTACGTGCGAGTGAGGGGTTGCACATACGGGAGAGTGTTAGAGTTTGTCCCACATTGGTTAAATATAACCTTCAAACCTAGTATATGAGCTTGGGCGGCTTCTCCACTCATTACCAATTGGTTTTAGGTTGCAACCCTTCAAGAAATCTAATATGGTATCAGAGCAGGCAATTAATCATGTGTTCGAATCTTACCACCTACCTTAAAATTTACTCGTGTTTTAGCCTGCTTATGGGGGAGAGCCTGAATTTAAATAATAAAGTTGCTCATCTCTCTAATAGCTTAAGTTTATAGATGAGTTGGTGGTTAACAATCTAATAAGGCCAAATCTTATGCGGGATTTGGCAGAGGCTACAAATCGTGATGTTTAGGGGAGTTTGTTTTACAGAAGAGAATCAGAAACTCTTAATACGAATATCAAACAGATCTTGTCTAGGACAGTGGAATATGGTATATAGCTATCTTGATCTTGCTTGAGTCCTATCTTGAGCTGAATACACTACGGAGGTTCTTCTTTGCTGTCTGTGTGGTGGTTTCTTTAAAGGCTCTTTTGGATATTTTGTTCCTGCTATTCCTTTTTATTTTCATCATCACCTTTCTTTTGACATGGGAGGACTCAATTTTCCAGTTATTCTTCAAGTACGTCTCAAGGGCCTTCTCTCTTTTTTTGATAAGTAATTTATTAACAAAAAGGCATTAAGGGAATGCCGCCCAAATACAAGAGAGGCCAAATATAAGGGCCTTCTGAAAACTATATATATCTTGGTCTTGACTTAAATCAAGTTGGCTGTGCAATTGTTTTGTTACTAGACATTGTTTGTCATCATTAAATTCATTGTTATAACTTTATTTGCTCAATTTTCATATTGGTAGATACATTTGGAAGAGGGTGCTGGTGATGTACTTGTGTTCCTTACTGGCCAAGAGGAGATTGAATCTGTTGAGAGGCTTGTCCTAGAAAAACTTCAACAGTTACCTGAAGAAAAACAGAAGTTAAAAGTTTTGCCTATATACTCATCTCTTCCATCTGAAAAGCAGATGCAGGTCTTCATGCCAGCTCCAACTGGATTTCGCAAGGTAGATTTTTCATTCATGTTAGAGTTCTTTTCGGTCGTGTATGATCTGGTGCTTTTGGTTATGTATGTTTTCGGACATTTATTATTGACATTAATATTTGGTTCCTTTTACACTGTGATTTTGGATTAAAAAAATTAGTAATGACTATTTTTTATGGCTGTCCTGATTGACAATGTTTTTGGGACATGAATATTTGTTCCCAGGAGTGTCCTCTCTTGGTTGAAGCAGATTATTTAAGAATGACTTTACTTAGGCTGCAGAGGTCCACACTTTCATAAGAAATGCTGCACAATGTCGTCCAAATTGACATATTGTTTTGTGCCATATGATTTGAAATTTGTAAAGCATGCCTATTATTCTTGTCTGAAGCGCTATATATACAAACGTGGTTGATGAAAAAAGAATGAGATATAAAACATTATTCCAAACCGAAGCACGTGAATATCAACAGCGGCAATACCCTTAATTAGCTGATGCACATCAAGTGAACTGACAAGAGTTATACTGGACTATGACTTTGGTGAGTGCTACAATCTACTTACCTCGTTCCTGTGGTTAGCTCGTATGCTATTTGAAGCTTAATAAAGAGTTAAAAAGGTACAGGCAAGTGCATCAGAAACATGGTTTCTGTTGAATTCTGTGGAAGTTCCACAGGTGTATCTACTGGATAGATCACTGACTGTTGTTATATGATGTCCCTGGAGATGCTGTCATGTACTTCACGGTTCATTTAATCCTCTAAGATGTCGATTCATGTGTATGATTGATGTTTCTGTTGAGATATATTGCTGCAGTCCTGTTATATGTGATGCAGTAGATATAGAGTATTTGTGTCGTTCTGGCATCATCTAGTGGTAAAATAGTCTTGAGTCTATAAAAATAGGTGCTTGAGTCCTTCATGTGGTAGTTTTTGATGAATTAATATATGGGCAAAGTACAAATTACCTCCCTATGGTTTCGTCTTTTGACACTTAACCTCCTTGACATTTGGAAATGACCAATTCAACTCCTCATGGTTTTGGACTAAGTTGCTACGCTAACACCGTTAACGGAAAATGTAAAATGACCGTAGTACCCTACTCTAGTTTTATTTTTTTGTTCATTTCTTTGCTCTGTCTCGTCATCTATTAATGGAATGTTGACTGGACTTTCCAATTTTTACTTTACGGGAAAGAAACAAGGCTTCACTGTTCTTTCAACCTTTCTTCCTTCCACAGCAGTCCGTTCTCACGCGCAAGCTTCAAACCATGCGTGCGACTTCCTCCGGTAACGGAACACGACGGCGTTTGCACCACTGAGATCGTCTCCTCAATTCGCACACAACCCAACGCTCAAAACTGATTTCTGAGCAACTTCGTTCTTGGAAGATTTGAAAAGAACTAGTGCTTCGATGGCGTGTGTGGACCACTCCTTGGTCGGACAGCGATTGCATTGGCTGTTCCGAGATCGTCAAGGAGAGACGAACAAGAATTTGTGCTTCAAATCGATTTTCGAGCTATTTGGAGAACTTGACAAGAACGAACAGTGAACGTCAATGGTGGATTCCGTTCGTGGTGCTCCTTGTTTTCCAGTCGGCGGCTCCACGCCGGTAGCCACTAGTCGACGATCCACCTCTCACCCTTTCCCCTCGCCTTGCTCCGTAGTTTTTTTTTTTTTTTGAACAGATTGCTCCGTAGATTAATTTCCCCCTCTCTCATCGACCACACCCCTCTTTTGACCACAATCGAGAGAGACCCATCACCTCACCACTAATTCTGGCGGCCACGGCCTCACGCCAGAAATTCTCCAGATAATTTGTTGGTTGCTGGAAGGAAGTACTTGGTTGGGGTTACGGGTTTTTAATTAAAATTGGAGGGAGATGGAGAAGGGTAGTATTGTCTTCTTTCCATCAAAGTACAGTTTTGTTAAAGTACATTTCTCATTCCAGTTTCATGATAGGCGCGTCTATTGCACTTTCCGTCAAAATGGACAGCTTTTTTAACGGTAGGGAGGTAATATGCAAACTAAATGAAACCATGAGGTGTCGAGTTGGTCATTTCTAAACGTCGGGGAGGTGAAGTGTCAAAAGGCAAAACCACGGGGAGGTGATCTGTACTTTGCCCTTAATATATTGATTATAGAGCTAGAGCTCTTTATTCCGTAGTATTGGGATTATCTCTCTCTTATTGATTCTTACAATTGAATTGGTTTGCATCATTATGTTCCGCTGTTTAGTATTGGACTGCTTTTGCTTTTCGATTTTCGTAGTTCTTTTGGCAGTAATTTTGAAGAGGCTACACATTCCCTTTTATTATTCACTTAAAGGTGCTGAGTGCACTTGCATTTTGGTCCATCATTTTATTGTGCTTATGCACTGTTCTAACAATATTAATATCCTCAAATTTTCTGTTTAGGTAATACTAGCAACCAATATTGCTGAGACATCTATAACTATACCTGGAATTAAGTATGTGATCGATCCTGGATTGGTGAAAGCACGCACCTACTCTGCTGGTACAGGAATGGAATCGTTGGTTGTTGTTCCAACTTCAAAAGCACAGGCTCTTCAAAGGAGGTAAGGAGCACAGCACACTGGGTTCTATATGCATGGCTATATTCACCGGTTTTTGTTCTTATTTCATTTCTTGTTAGTGATTTTGTTATTCCTCCCCTGTTTTTTCTTACATGCTTTTTTTTTATAGACCAACGACAAATGGGTTTTTCATCTTCTGCCTGCAATGTTTTATCACAGTGGACGTGCAGGCCGTGAAGGACCTGGCAAGTGCTTCCGCCTCTATCCAGAGAGGGAATTCGAGAAACTCAGTGATTCCACAGTTCCAGAGATCAAGCGCTGCAACCTCTCAAAAGTCGTTTTGCAACTTAAGGCTCTTGGTGTTGATGATATTATTGGCTTCGACTTCATGGAAAAACCATTAAGGTAGAGAAAATAAGATAATGTGTTTTTTTATCACTTTGCTCAGCGTTGCAGGTTTGGCCATTGGTTCATGTACTTTAATGACTCCTGATTGTGTTTACTTTGCTGAGCCCAATTTAATTTTTATGGGTCCGCATCGTATTTGCTTATTCACTCTATATCTTTGTATCCTTGATTGTCCACCTCTCTTTTTTCCAAGAAAGAAATGACAAATACGAGTAGAACCCTCTATTCTTTACTGTAGGAAGCTCTTCTGGGGTTATTAGTATGGGGTTTTGGTGCCTAAAAATTAGTGCAGAAAATTATCTTTTAAGGTTATAAAGCATTCGCGAGCACGTGTGTCTCTCTGTGAGAGAGAGAGAGAGAGAGAGAGAGAGAGAGAGAGAGATCTTCATACTATCATTATAGGGGCCCACCTGTACTTGGTACGACCACCTCCCTGAAGTGTCAATCCCGATTTGGAGCACGGGTCTCCTCCCCCCAATATTCTATCAGTGTATGGAGGCACGTCCAGTTTAGTATGGCATGTAGGGGCAGCGGCGAACTCCTAATAGTATTGAGAGGGAGAGAGAGAGAGAGAGCTGAATTTTGCGTCCGTCCGTACCAAAAGAAAATGAGAGAAAAATCACTTTGGCATTAGCCTGAGAGTTACGCGTCACACAATCTTCAATACTCGAAAAACTGCTCTGCGCTATGTACCAGAAATCTATTGGCATTTAACATTTACTGAATTTTATAAGTTATACTCTTGCTGAATTTGATTATTGTATCCTTTGGAGAAATTTATCACCATTAATTTTATCTTTGAGCAGGGAAGCTGTCATCAAATCATTGGAGTTACTGGCCTTGCTAGGTGCTCTAACAGAAGAATCCAGATTGTCGAAACCAGTTGGACATCAAATGGCCCGGCTGCCGTTAGATCCAACTCATGCCAAGGCACTGATCTTGGCTAGTCAGTTTAATTGCTTGGAAGAAATGTTAATAACTGTCGCAATGCTCTCAGTGGAATCTATTTTCTATACGCCTCGTGAGAAGCTAGAGGAGGTAGCTGTTGATAATTTGTTTCAAATGCATATCGCTTGTGTTCTTGCAGCTGTCAGGTTTTACATAAAGTGTGTGCGTGTATGTGTGTGTGTGTGAGAGAGAGAGAGAGAGCTTAATTTGGAAATCAAGCCTTTCCAACTGGTTTTCCCCCTTTTGGCCAGGCTCGAACTGCAGCAAAGTGCTTCTCAAGTCTGGAGGGAGACCATCTGACATTGATTAACGTATACCGTGCTTCTGATGAGTTATTTGAGAAGAGCAAGTTAGGGAACAACAGAGAAAAAGCTGAAAAAAACATGAGAAAATGGTGCAAAGAAAATTTCATCAATAGCCGCTCCGTAAGGCAAGCTCGAGACATTCACAGGCAAGCTACATCCTCTTTTTTGGGTTTAACGCCAAAATATGACTGGTTTCCTGTTTGTTTCAATTTTAAAGTTATTAATTTGACTTTTCATTTTTCGGGGATGCACTCGCCCATTGCCTAAACATTTTCACCTTGAGAGTATCTCCAATGCAGATGCGAAAAGGGTCAATTCTTTATCTTTTGTTGCTTCAATGTACTTGCGAAATGAGTTGCCAGCTTTTGGCAATGCTATACTTTTTTTTTTTGATAGCAGCAATGCTATACTTTGTGCTGTTTATGACATATAAAATGTGGCATGCCAACTTTCCTCTCTTTCTCATGTAAATGGGGCCCACATGCTGTTTGAATTGGGGATTTCTTGAAGAAACTAAATGAATTGCATTTCTAGCCATGGAGTAAGGTTGCTAAAATTTGGCAATTTAAGTTCTGTAGCTGTAGCATTCCAAAATTTAGTTTGACATGTTATTTTAGGCGTTTTGCATTGGAGATGCTCGTATTTAATCCATGAGAGACTTTCTGATATATGACAGTCTCTCAGATGTGCATTCCTAAAATTAATCCCTTGTGCTTTGTTTCAGGCAAATTCGGGAAAATGTTGAACAGATGGATCTGCGTGTTGCTTCTTGTGGAGACGATATGCTTCAATTTCGTCGTTGCCTTGCTGCTGCATTTTTCCTCAATGCAGCTTTGAAGCAGCCTGATGGTACATACAGGTACCTAGTGCAATACTTTTCTTATAGCAGGTGCTTCTGGGTTCCTGCTAGAACTACTTTTGAAAGGATAGCGTATATTCTTTCCTGTTATTTCCAAATGCTGATTCCCTTGCCCACATTTACTAGCAAACCTCGAGGTTGTTTTGGAGATGAAATCCAAGGTGGTTTAGGATTCTATATTTGGGATTTAATCAGATGCTAAATTTTTTTGGGAGAGATTTGGCAAATAGATTCTGCATCACATTAGCGTATGGGAGTATCATCTGAGAAATAGATTTTTGATGTGGATTTCTGCAAAGTGCCCTTCCTGGTTTGTGTGGAACTGTGAGAAAACAGAAATTATTTGGTGGAGGTGGCGGTAATTTCATTAAAAGTTTTCCGAAGTGCGTAAAGGAATCGGAGAAGGGGAATGATTTTTGCTCTCCACATTTTTTGTAAATGCACTCAAAAGTTGTCTTTTAGTGCTTCAATTACCCACAATAAAAAAGCTAAAAGACAAAATTATGAGTGCACTTATAAAAAAGTAGAGTGCAAAAATCATTTACCATTGGAGAATCACTTTTGGTTTTGGATAATCCCTTCAAAAAATCTATGCCAAACATCTCAAAATGTATGTGGGAGAATCAATTACTCTCCCAAAAATAGTGTCCTCAATTTTATATTTGTATCTTGCTTTTGCTATTTATTTGGAAATGGTCTTCCTCTCCCCTTTGTAAGACATCTCACATTTCACTTTAAATGGCAGGGTTTTGTCAAGTGGTCAGTCGGTGCAGATCCACCCTTCTTCTGTGTTATTCAGGACAAAACCAGACTGCTTAATTTTTGATGAACTAGTACGTACAAATCATAATTACATTCGGAATGTGTCTAGAGTTGACTACTTGTGGTTACCTGAGCTGGCTCCTCAATACTACACATTGAAGGAGTAGAAAGTCATGGCATCAATATTGAAGGTGAGAATGACTCGTTTTTGTCGTTCTGTATTTTCGAGGTTGCAATTTCATGTCTTCTTTGCTACGATGACGCCATTCACGTTGTCTCAAGTTACCTGCATAAGTAATTGCAGGCATGGGGTAGCATGTACTATTTTGGCTCACTGAGCATAAAGATACTTACTTTGATGGATAGTCCCTAATCATTTTATTCAGGTTTCACTGATTGTGTGAGGCAACTTGGTGCGCTTCTGTTTTCAGAATCAGTCTTTGGAACAATTATTCAGAAAACTTGTTTGGTTGATGGGGTTTAAAACTCTTAACAAGAACAGTTTGGGAAAAGAACCTACTTTTACGAAAACACGAAAATATGTTTTCTAATTCTTAAAAACCAACTTCGCGCTAAAATAAGTACACTATAGATGAGTGTGTGTTTGTAAATTTTTCTTGTAGATGAGTGTGTGTTTTTAAATTTTTCTTGTCTCGTCTCCTTCAAACCTTTATATCTTCAGGTTTGATGCAGATATCGTTTGCTTTGTTGGAGGGGATTTGTTCAACTGCATCTGATTCTTGGAAAGGGGTCTAAAAGGTTTATAAGCCTGCCAAGTATTTGCAGGTGCATGTTTGTTTTGTGGCAAGGAGTTTCCAGGAAAGGTGATCTGTTCTCGAGCCAACATTCTTAGCCCTATTTATTGAAAGGCTCTATTTCAATCTGAAAACAAAGCTGGAGTGGGGTTATGGCAGCCATTTTTCGGCGTTGGCAGCGTCTCTTCAACGGTATTTACATGTACAAATATATGTACTGCAATGTACTTTTGATTTGATAATGCACTCTAGTTAGCTATGGTCAATTGTGCTTGTGGGGGCGCGGTTCTTTGTGTTCTTTTGTTGCTTCAGAGTCTTAATTTGGCAAGCTCTTTTAGTCTTTCACAATGTTAGGGAAAGGTTAGGGCCTGTTTGGTTACATTGCTTAAAGGTAATTTGTTTGTTGTTTATCCATACGAAATTGGAGTAACAAATAAGCGATGTTAACTTAAGGGGATTTCCGTATTTCTCGTATTTGGATTCTTTTGGGCTGTATTTACCTTTTTGACCATTGATTTGTGTAATGAAAGAAGAATGTTAAGTGGTAATATTGGATTTATGCTTTAACCAAACAGGTATAGGCAGGAGACTCTGGAGTTTGTTTCCTATTTAAGGTATTGGGTTCAAAACCTCTCATGCGTTATATCCGTCGTTCTTCAAGAGTCCTGCTAGTGAATGGGTGGAATTGCTCTGATTGGTCGTAAGATTTGTTGAGATGCGTACACCGGAGTTATAAAATTTAATAGCAGTTGCTCAGAATGCAAGCTACACGTGAAACGTGAATTCATTTCCGTCCGACAAGCTCCATCGAGTCACCGACTACACAGCATGGAAGATTCTATTTCCACGCCCCGTTTGCTGTCTCCAGTAATTCCTCATCATTTGCCTCTTTTTTTCCTCTTTTTTTTTAATCATCTCATCAGCTTTGTTCGTGATCTATGCACGGGAATAGGGCTGTAAACAAGCCGATCTGAGCGGAGTTTTGTCGAGCTCGAGCCGAGGCGAGCTCGCGAGCTACTCGGCTCATTTACAGCCTTACACAGGAATGGGTACAAAATTAAAATTTGAAGTCGAGTGAAATTGACTCAAATGGAAAAATGTGAACAATTATTTTTCATCTAATAATGCCCAACTTTCCCCTCTCCACATTGGAGGAATCTGTCTAAAAATCTCCACACCCCCTCCCATGTTCTCTCTCCACCCCTCCCCATGTTATCCCTCTCCCTCAATTTTAGTAGTAAATACGAAAGTACAATATTAAGAATTTAGAATGGGGGAGGTTTGTGGAGGCTCAATACCTTTTATGTTGTATTGATAGATAGATAAATTAAACAAAGATTTTACGAAGAATTTAATTAAATCTGGTTCGCTTAAATGAAAAATGTACTCAACATATGCTTGGGACTTTTTTTTTTTTTAATCACTTTTCAATTTTTATGTTAGTTTTCTATTCTTTCAATGTAAATTTCAGAAGTAAGTTATCGCAGTATTTTAACCGGTAGAAGAACATTTTAAACAAATCCATGAGATGGCAAATGACATTTTGAAAATATTAGTACATGAAAAGAAAGAGTTATGGTTGAGATCATATGTGATGGGGACAATATAATTGCGATTATTATTTTAAAATTCTAATTGTCCTTTTCATGCCTTAAGATGGTGGCAAATAATTTAAAAAAGATTGAATATAGGATTCGGTAAGATTTAAAAATGAACCAGTGAATCTTATTTATTTATTTCACCCTTCTAATAATTATTCAAATAAATGATACGATTCTTCTTCTTCCTTTCTCCCACTATCTCTCACAATGCAAATGCATAAGTCCACAAAATAATAAAGTAACATCAATTCTCCCTCACTTTAGGAAAAAGAAAATGAATTCACCGCCGGTGTAAACATTTGTTTCCTCTAAATTAATTGTATTGCGACACGTGTCAAAATAATGTCTTAATTTATAAAATATGACGATATAACACAATATAATTAATTTAGAGAAAATAAATGTTTACAACCTGCGCCGGTGTAAATGGGAAGCGGGGGCTCTGCTGTGCGCAAGGCACAGTATCCCCTACCCCCACTGCCAAACGGTACCGTTTGGGATAAAAAAAAAATCTTTACGTTATCTACCTTCAATCCTATGGAGCAGAAACGTGATTATGAGAGCCATAAAGATAAAATTTAATTATGTCTCTTTAGAATAATATGATCAGAATAATAAGATCTTTATACCGGTTCAAACTGATTAAAAATTGGAACAGTTAATTTTTTAACCATATTTTTTTAATATATAAACCGTCTAAAAAATTTAAAAAATTAAGTGTTTCAATTTTTAATCCGTTTGAACAAGTACGAAAATCTTATTATTCTAAACATATAATTCTAAAGGATCGTAATTAACTTTTGTCTCTAGAAGTTTCATAATTAAGTATCTGCTCTTTATTTAGGATCTTACGGAGCAGAAACGTGATTATTAGAGCCTTGAAAACAATAGTTAATTATGTCTTTTTAGAATAATATGATTAGAATAATAAGATTTTCGCACTGGTTAAATAGATTAAAAATTAGAGCACTTAATGGTTAAATGGATTAAAAATTAGAGCACTTAATTTTTTTAGACCGTTTATATATTAAAAAAATATGGTTAAAAAATTAACTGCTCTAATTTTTAATCAGTTTGAACCAGTATGAAGATCTTATTATTCTGATCATATTATTCTAAAGATGCATAATTAAATCTTATTTCTATGGCTCTTATAATTACGTTTCTGCTTTATAAAATTGCAAATAGATAACTTAAAAGATATTTTTTATCCCAAACGGTACCGTTTGAGAGTTCGTTTGAGAGTGGGGGTAGGGGCTACTGTGCCTTAGGCACAGTAGAGCCCCCGCTTCCGTGTAAATGAATTTATTGGAAGCGGGGGCTCTGCTGTGCGCAAGGCACAGTAGCCCCTACCCCCACTCTCATAACACTCTCAAACTCTCAAACGGTACCGTTTGGGATAAAAAAAAATCTTTTAAATTATCAATTTGCAATCCTATGAAGCAGAAACGTTATTACAAGAGCCATAGAGATAAAATTTAATTATGCCTCTTTAGAGTAATATGATCAGAATAATAAGATCTTCATATTGGTTCAAACTGATTAAAAATTAGAGCAGTTAATTTTTTAACCATATTTTTTAATATATAAACGGTCTAAAATTAAGTGCTTTAATTTTTAATCCATTTAACAAGTGCGAAAATCTTATTATTCTAATTATATTATTCTAAAAAGACATAATTAACTATTGTCTTCAAGGCTCTAATAATTACGTTTCTGGGCCGTAAGATCCTAAATAAAGAGCAGATACTTAATTATGAGACTTCTAGAGACAAAAGTTAATTACGATCCTTTAGAATTATATGTTTAGAATAATAAGATCTTTCGGACTTGTTCAAACGGATTAAAAATTGAAACACTTAATTTTTAAAATTTTTTAGACGGTTTATATATTAAAAAAATATGGTTAAAAAATTAACTGCTCCGATTTTTAATCAATTTGAACTAGTATGAAGATTTTATTATTCTGATCATATTATTCTAAAGAGACATAATTAAATTTTATCTCTATGGCTCTCATAATTACGTTTCTACTCCATAGGATTGCAAATAGATAACTTAAAGATTTTTTTTTATCCCAAACGGCACCGTTTAGCAGTGGGGGTAGGGGGTACTGTGCCTTGCGCACAGCAGAGCCCCCGCTTCCGAATTTATTACCCATAAATTCTGCCCCTATAAAATACCACTACTAGGTACGTACCTGGAACTGGAAGGCTGGAAGGCTGGAAATCGTAAAGTTGGCGTGGCAATAGCGCATTTGTTCATAGTGGGAGTACCATCAATCATCAGCTTTCACATCCTCACTCTCTCTCTCTCTCTCTCTACCCCTCTCTCTCACTTGTTCACCAGATCCCGATCCAGAAGAAGCTAAGGTAACGAAAGCCTAGACCTAGATCTGTTATTACATGCTCGATTTATGGAATGTGTGATTGCTTGCCTCTCACAATTGGGGTTTCATTTTCAAGCTAAGTTGTTTATTTCTCTTTATAAACTACCGATGATTTTCGATGCCAATGCATTTCCCGTTTTCTTAAATTCTTGTTGCTTTTCATTGCTTAATCTGTGAAAAAAACCAGACAAATTTTGTGAATGTATATACGTGTCTCCAACCCTTTTTATCGTTTTCTCACTTAAACTCAAAATTCAAGTGAAAACACTTTCATATTCTCAACTCCACCCCTCGAATCGAACTTTTATCAAAGAGAGTTTTGGATGAGTTTTTACTCGAGTTGAGGGAGACTCAAGTCCTTGCTCATATTTTAGAAGGTTATTTTTGCCTCTCCATTTTACAACTGTGCCATTAATGAAGCTTTTACTCAAATTTATGATTAGATTCGGGTTTTGAGCAAAAGTATAGGTGAAGGCTGGAGATGCTCGTAATTGTGCATCTACATGTTGTAGAGGTCGATGCGGAAATTCAACTTTTTTCTCGGAAGTGTTTTCACTTACCATGGTTTTTGTTCTCTAGTGGAAGGGATGGGTTCAATTGAGTATATCTTTAGATAGTAGATTATGTTTCTTTCGAAGGATACTTGTTTTGATGTCCTCTATATCATCAATGGGGGCTTGAGAAATGTATCGGATTGATTCTTTTTAGTAGATTCAATCGCAACTTCAAAAATGTAAGTCGAAGGGATGTTTTGTGGAAGGATACATCACTGACCTATTAATGAAATACACGATCAACGAGCATTTTACCAAATTTGATTGTATTCAATGGAGGGAGAAACGTTGTACGTAGTTGGTTCATTGAAAGAAGGAAAAGCTATCAACCTATATTAGCAGCTCACATTTTCATGGTAGAGATTCAAGGATAGAGAAATTGAACATTTTGAACTGCTTGGTGAGGCTTGAACTTGACGGTTATGGTGGAGCATATCTAACACAGTTTTCATGTCTTAGAATCAAAAGTGAGATGAGGAAATGTTGTGCGGCTTGTGCCTTATGTTGAGTCTTTACTTTCTTTTTAGTAGCTTTTTTCCGGAGTTGATTATGGCACTTGAATCAATTAAAGGATGTTGTTCCTGATTCTAGTTTCTAGCTTCTCAATTGACTTCTTTCAACGTTTATTTCCCTACTTGTACTCCTTCCTTCATTGATTCTGTGTACTATACATTACGTTTGTGTAACCTACTTTATACTGTGAGCAGGGTAAAGTTTCTTGTCTAAGAAAGAGTCTGAGAAATGGGGCGTGGTGTCAGCAGTGGCGGTGGACAGAGTTCACTTGGCTACTTATTTGGGAGTGGAGAGGCTCCAAAGACAGCTTCAAACAACCCACAACCTGCTCCTAGCGAGAGGCAAGCTGTAAATAATGGGCCTCCCTCCAGGACTGCTGCGCCTCCCTCCAAGACTGCTGCACCTTCTCAACCAGTAGATGTAGCCAAGCAGATTCCTGCGGGTATAAATAGCAATGCTGCAGATGGTCAGAACAGTGGAAATTTTATTACAGTATGTCTATAGTCCCTATAATATCTGTTATGAAAAATAGTTGGTAAATTACTTGCTTTTTTCTAACTTATCCAAAAAAAAAAAACTAACTTTTTTCTAACAGAGGAACATTTACATCAGTTCTGCATGCAGTTACTTCAGTGTGCTTGGGTTCATGACATGATATTTTGGTGGAAGTAGTTAACTTTCATAATAAAGGAGATTGAAAAGATATATCTTCATCATTAGTAATAGAAGTTCAACCCTTCCTTTTGAACAAAGATTATTTCTTGAAATAGTAGGCTGGCAACTCCATTGTCTTGGATGTTTATCTGTTGTTTGTCGTTTTTTATATTCCCATAATCAGTGCCAAGACATAGGATTGTGCTACGTCCATTCAAAGCTGGAATGATTAGGTTGATAAATTCAGCACACATCATTGAGCTGTGGGAATGAAAGATCTTAGGCTTGCAACTCCAATCTTCTGGAAGTTTATGTACAGTTTTATCTAATTTCTTTTCTTAACAGGGTGTGATCATGATCCATGATGGATTGAGGGAAATATCTGTTTTTGATGCAATTTCAGAAACTACCTCCCCTTTATCATGTGATAATGTTATTAACATTGCTACTTGCAAGTCTAACAATGCATTTCATTCCAATTTTTTCAATCCTCACTGTTCTCCTCGTTCTGTATCAAATTACCTGTGTCCCACTATGGCTTACTTCCGCTTTTGCAGGATCGGCCCTCGACTAAGGTCCATGCTGCCCCTGGAGGTGGGTCTTCTCTAGGTTACCTATTTGGTGGTGGTGGCAACTGAAAATTGCCGTTCTACTGCAATGGAAGTATTGCCAATCGATTTTATGTGGAACTTGCAATTTGGAAGGTTTATTTTTTTTTGGCTTTCATGAATTGGGAACTTGCTTTCTCATATATTGTAATATTGAGGTGGGATGGTGGTGGACCTGGTTGTGGTTGAGAATACTCAATTCAAGAACATGTGTTGTGAAGCTTACTGTATCAATTGTATCGATTAACTTGGGGTTGTTGACTATTAAGTATCATCTTGCAATACTTTGCTCGCTATATGTTCTCCATCATGGTTGTATTTTCTTTTTTCTGAATACACTTCTCTAATGCCTGTGGTGAAGATTTGGATTGTAGCCGGTAGGGTTGTTAGGTTTTGTACTTGTTTGACAGGAACAAAGCCAAATTGATGAGGATCTTTCTCATTACTAGTCTATTGACACTCATAGTCCCAACTCCCTTGTCCATTTCCTTCAAAAAACTCTTCATCTCGGCATCAACAGAGTCGGATCTGGTGATTTCCAGCCTAGACTCTGGCGACAATATTTCAGCTCTGGCAACTTCGGAGTCAGATCATATGACTATGGTGGTAGATGTAGTGACCACTCGATGGGGAATACCAAATATGGGGCGGTTTTCGCGTTCTTCTTGTATTTTGTTGTTTTTTTCCCTCTGTTTTTTTTTTTGCTCGGCTGTTTTTTCCCCCTGTTTATGGAGTGTCTCTCTCATTTATGGATCTTTTGAATCCTTAGGGATTGTCTTTCGAAAACATTGTGCACTTTACTTGTGTTGTAGTTTTTCGGTTAAGAGTTTTTCATCTTCTGGATTCTCTACCACCTCACCTTTCAATTGACAATACTCCCGAACTCGACTTTGTTTTGCTTAGCAGTATTTGTTAATAGAGTATGATGCTTGCATATGATGGCTCGGGTTCTTCTAAATTTTCGTAAGAAAATCTTCTTGTACATGCCTTCGACATTTAAAAAAAAATTAAAAAATCCAACACTCTATCACAGAAAAGATCCCATAAAGAAGAAGAATAAGAAAATTTATTATTATAGATATCTTGTCTTTCATGCGAAAAGAAAAGAAAAGAAAAATAACTACATTTTTTTAGTTCTACATTCCTTGAGTCCTTGGAGCTTCTCTTGAAGATATAACGCATTGATCTCGTCGCCACCGGAGTCACAGCGGGCTATCTAAATTGATTCGTTTCTGTCGATGAGCTCCAATTGCAAAATTCAATGAAGCAACTAGTACCATAGAGGATGGGCCATAAACTAGAGAGTCTTGACCAATTTCAAATCCGGAAAGTCTAGAGTCACCGCATGAAAATGCAGTAACCGTCCATCGCGCGTCTATTGGGGCCCACTCCGGATCCCAAAAAAATACAGAAAAATATTCATAAATTTTAAAATAATTTTTCATGGGACCCTGTAAAAAATCAACTCTAACGGATATTGGTAGGTATGTTTTTTGGAATTTGTAGGAACAAAATTGTTTAGTTTTGCAGTTTTATCCCTATAAATTCAAAAAACATATTTATTATATCCGTTGGAGTTGATTTTTTACAGGGCTCATAAAAATATTATTTTAAAATTCATAAATATTTTTATGTATTTTTTTAGGGTCCAGAATGGACCCCAATAGATGTGCGGTGGACAGTCACCGTGAAATCCATGTGGTGACCGTAGTCCTGCTCAAAAATCTTCAAGGTATTCCCAGCTCTTGGTAAGCCCCACCAGCCTAGGCATACCCCACCATCCAGCACCAGCCGCACGGCTGCCACCATCACTTTCTACCTCTCACCAAATTCACCTCCCAGTAACACATTCCCACTATCTCAGCTTCTCCAAGCTGGCCCTTCCCCAACCTTCCCCTAGCTGACATACCCTCCCCGACACGATCCAAACACTCCCCATTCTTCTTCTGAGCCGCCAATCAACAACCACTATTCATCTTCACCCGCGCGTTGATCAGACTTTCAAGGTTGAACAAAATGTTCATTGTCCAGATTTGTAGCGTTGAACAGATAACCGTTGTCCTGAATTCAGGAACCAAATGGTTCGGCAACCCCACTTTGAAGGGCGTTGTTTTTGCAATAGTTTTTTATTTTTAATTTTTTGAAGGGGGCCGAATTGAGTTCGAACATTATTCACTTGTTTGGTTAACGATCCCGACCAACCATCTTCGATTCGGATATGGATTTCCGAACAGCATGATTAGCCTTCCAGCAACTGTTTTTCTTTTGGTGTGGTTAGAGTTGCTTGTACTATCTTTCTCTCAATCTCCATCTCTCAAGATCCAACATCAACTACAAACACAGATACCGATACGGTTATCAATGACTTAAAATCTTCACTGGAAAAGATACAATCCAGGTGAAAGGAGAAGGCCACGCCTCCAAATCCAATCCTTACCCTGGTGGCCTGGTGGTTCCAAGTTCAAACCCAAATTCCGTTTGTGCATTTACATTTACTTACATCAGAATGGCCAAACAAGTGCACTTTTTCCGGTGAACTTTCTCATTACCAAAACATCCAAAGAGGGAAGGAACCGGGATTTTGCATTCAAGGGAGCCATAACATGAACTACATTCTCAACACTCAGGATATTATTCAGTCTAAACATCGAATCATTATGTATCACTCTGACATTCGACATACTTCTAAAACTTGAAAAATAATCTATCATCGAGTTTGTGCTAAGGCCCAAAATAATACCCATCGCAACATAAAGAAGCAAAGAGTCTATTCTAAAGTTTGTTCACGCGCAAGTGATCAAAAAGCTATTGCAACTCATAAAGCATATATGAACTTCTTAATACACGGCGACTTTTTTGCTTCAGGAAGGGCCGTGCCTCATATACCAATCTTTAGGTTCGTCCTTGATGTAGAAGGTGCTTAAATCAGCCCAAATTTCAGCTGGGAGGAGCAGGAGCAGGAATTATACCCCATCTCCTCCGAACATCTTGCAAATCCTCATGAAAGTGCTGCTCATAGTAAATCGATATGAGGTCAGTGCATTGCATGCCGGCCCGAATGGCCCACGGAAAGTAATGCTGGTAGAACAATGCCCTTTGTTTTCCACTGAATCTTGCGGTGCCACCAACCACGGACAATAGGCACATGGGAAGCAACATTTGCTCAAACTCTATCACCTTAAGTGCTGATTCTCCAATCAAGTTGGTGGGAAGGTCAAATAGGGTGTGCCAGAAATCGTGCACCTCCCGTGCACGCATGGCAACGTAGGCCAGCTCTTCTGTTTCCATGAACCGGACTGGTGGCCTATCATCTGGGGAGAAGTTCCTGGATCCCATGAACCTTGCGTAGGCCGCACCAAATGTGTTAGCCGGTAGGTCCCACGCATGCCCCACATTTGAAGAGATGACACGAGGTCGTTCCAATAGCACTGCCTGAGAGAGAGAGAGAGAGAGAGAGAGAGAGAGAGAGATATGCATCACTAGTTAGCTAAATAAGAAAATTAATCTAGCATACGAATAAGACGCCCGTAGTTCACAATGCAGGTAATAAAACACATTCTTCCATCGATAGCTGCCAAAAAATAACAGACTCAGAAAGTATTGAGTAGTGAAAGTTTCTTCCGTTCAGGAACAAAAAAGTATTGGGTAATGTCAATAAAATAATACCTACGGCAAGAAATTTTTTAAACATTCCAAGGGTGAAGCATCTAGCCAAACACACAGTAAATCCTTTTTTTGCAAGGGAAAAATAATTGGTGTCGATTCTGATCATTTTGCTGGTACAGAGACTATAGAAACATGACAACCCTTACTCGGCAGCCTTAACTTTCTTTTAATTAACCCCCAAAACATATATGGTTACTTGATGAAACACGACTGAAACCGCAGCTTAAAAATCCTGTAGCCTCAAATATTTACTTCAATGTTGTTTAAGAACTATTTATAGAATATGTCCAAGTCAAATAGCAATGATACTAAGCGCTTACATTTACACTTCTCCAAGCCCAGAGAATCAATTATATGGATATAACAGGACATGATTTCTAATCCTAGCAGCTTTTACAAGCAGATAACCATATGGCACCCTATGTTGTAAAGACAATGCTATCTAAACAGTTAAATTATGCAGCCTGTTTTGGACACACGTAGTAGGCATCAAATCAAGCCAGCAGAATTGATTGCATTAAGGAAAACAATCTCTTATGATAAACATTTCCAAACTATTAACCACAACCTTTTGCTCTGTCAATATGCCACATAAATTTTTCTATAATGATGTAACAGAATGAAACACAAAAATTTACCTCTACCAAAACACACGGAAAACACTCGTAGACACTAATGTAGTTGCAGTACTTCATTCACTGGAATGTTACAGTCATTCCCTTGGAATGCTCATCACGATATTGTAAGAAATAAGAGAACATATATAACGAAGGGCATCATCACTCATCTATTTTTTTACTGGGATGCCAGGAAATGACCATTCCAGTGAACCTAACACTACCAGTGACTATTAGAAACCGCAGAATATAACAAATTAATAAAGAAGCCTTACTCTGCCTTCAGGACTTCTCTTCATCCTTTCAAGAACCCTTTCAAAAGCAGGCTTCCCAGTTGTCTCTCCCAAAGCAGCTATTAAATCTGCTCTTCGTGGGTCTAGCAATGCACCCGCGGCTGAACCAACCGCAACAGCAGCCCGCTGCCACCCATTAAGCCGCAGACGTGCTCCCTCTATCATTGCATCTATGTGCAGGTTAAGAAGTCAGGTAAATTCTAATAAACCAATACCATTAAAACAATCAAAACCTTCTTAAACAATGCCAATACCGTTGTTGTTTGTCAACAAATTGACGGAATTGGAATTCTCTATGGATTGGAGTAAATGAAAACAATAGACTTTGAGAGTGCATGACATAAGTAATGCTCCTATCAGTAGTACACCAATTACCAAGGGAAGTCCTATGGTTAAGCATTTCATTGTACAAGTTTGGTGCAAATGAACGTACCACTACAAGATCATTGAAAAATAATAGTAGTACGCTTCATTTAAGGAAATGAAGGGGAGCAAATTAGAGCACCAATTAGAAAACAGT
>BPLS01000409.1:0-53788 GCA_019656275.1 Rhododendron kiyosumense | reverse complement strand
ATATATATATATAGAGAGAGAGAGAGAGAGAGAGAGAGAGAGACAGAACCTGTTCGATTTATAGTTTGTTTGGAAATAACAGCCCTTTGGCTACCTAGGTGAGAAAAGAAAGGAGTGTAGTTTCTCACCATCTTGTTTGGATGGACAAAAAAAAAGGAGAGAAAAGAAAAGAGGATGTCATGTATATTTTTGCCAAATAACCTTTTCTTTTCCATACCGAAAATGTTGGTAGCTAGGGTTTGTTGACCCAAATCCACGCACAAAACCAGACTTTCGAAGAAAGACGAAGAAGATTTGCAACTCCGTTCAGACGAAGAAGATTTGCAACTGGGTCATCTAAAGAAGATTTGCAACTCGGTTCAGACGAAGAAGATTTGAAGCCTAGGGTTTTCAGACGAAGGTGGTCAAAATTGGCAACTCGGTCCTTTCTCACAGAATCTGGCCACAATTGGTGAGAAACGAAATGGGCAAGTAAGGGATTTCTCATTCTCCCCATTTCTCACCCTCTCTTTCCATTTTCAACATCCAAATATGCGGAAGAATCACTTCTACCTCCATTTCTTTTCCTTTCTCTCGAAATCTCTCAATCCAAACGAACTGTAAGGGAAAGAAGAGAAGAGGGAAGACTTCTTTGTTGTTTGATTTCCAATTCTGTTAGAGGGGGAAATCTTTACCTTCTCCTTATTTGTTCCCCACGGAACCTCCTCCCAATATTCCCCAATATGTAGGTTAAGAAGTTGGGTAAATTCTTATAAACCAATACCATTAAAACAATCAAACCTTTTTAAACAATGTCAATACCGTTGTTATTTGTCAACAAATCGACATAATTGGAATTCTCCATGGATTGGAGTGAATAAAAACAATAGAGAGTGCATGAATCAAAGTAAGCAATTCTCATATCAATACACCAATTTTTTACTTTTTTGCGTAATGCAGGTTGTTCAGGGCCACCTAGCGCGCATATCAGACTAATCCCAACAGCCCCTCCCACAACCATTTTATACGCTAACGCATAAGATGAGGTGTCCCCAAGAGTTACTGGCGAGGAGAATCGAACCTGAGACGTTAGGAAGGAGAAAACCCCTAAGACCCATGCCAACACCACAAGGCCAACCCCTTGGGTACACAAATTACCAACAGAAGCATAAGAAAACAATTCGTTTCAATGAAAGGAAATGAAGGGGAGCTAATAGATCGAGGCGCACCAATTAGCAAATACGCAGCCGAAAATACACCCCGACAAAAATAAGCACGCTATCGAGCATTGAGGAGAAAAAACCTATTTCACCAAAGCACCAAACTAATAAAATCCAAATCCAAAGACGGAAAGCAGGAAGAATTGTTCCAAGTACATACCAATTGGGGGTAAGCCCAGTTTCCTCCACTGAGGTCGTCTATTCTGTTCCCCTTCGTTTTCTTTGATCGGAGGTTGTCTATGCTGATGGTCAGGAGGGAGAGAGAGGAGAGAAACCTTCTCGTTGGGAACTCATGGGATGGCATTAATTTGGGTGTTATCGGTTCGGGGTCGGTTGGTTCGGTCCAACAGTGTTAAAAACCGATGGGGTTGGGGAGGAAAATGCCAGGACCTATCCTGACCGGAATTATGATCGGCCCAATTCGGTTGGGGTTGATTCGGTCCGGTCGGAGAATTCGGTCCGACCAAATTGAGCCTAGTTGGGCCAAAGATAGAAATTGAATATGGGCCAATGAAAAAAACTTGATATTGGGCCAAAAATAGGCCCATTTGATACATACTCGCTACGGAAAACACAGAGATTTTAGGGCTATAATATTTTTGAGCGAGGCTTTGAATGATGAATGGGAAAAGAACAAATCATTAGTGGTTCAAAATCGAAACTATAATCAAACTCACACTTTAATAGCCCTAAATCACCCCACTGTTATGGAGGCACCCACGTTTGAAGCCATTGAAGACACAGAAAACCAAGCTCACCTTTGACTTCATTGAATACCACGCAGATTCTGTGGAGATCACAGATCAGCCTTCAGGCTTAGAGGGCGTAGGGTGAGACTTGAGAGAAGGGGAGAGACAGATGCCTGCACAGCGCCAATTGAGATGTCTGAGGGATTGTCACTTGTGTAGAGTCGTGGACGGTGGAGATTAAACCACAAATAAATGAACAGCCAAGATTAATAGTACGAATTATTTATAGGGTTAATTACTTGTTGCCCCCTTTTATCTATACACGTTTTTCACTTTATTCCCTCTTACTATAGAACGCTACAACCTACCCCTTTATCTTCCAATTTCTAACACATAAAGCCTTTCGTTAGTTTGAGATTCAAAAAATCGTCAAAAAGGGGCATGTGCATGTGTTTACATCCTAAAATGTGCCACCCAATGAGAAAATTTCACGTGGCACCGAACGGTACGGTGACCATACGGAACCTGTCCCAGTCGAGTACCAATTACAGAGGATTACGGGAATTAAGGAAGACACTATTTTAATGACGAACGATGTCGTTTTGGAATGAACGGGTGTCGTTTGGGTAACGATTAAACGATGGTTTAGGAAGTTATTAGATTTAACCGTTGATTTAGACATTACAATCATCGAACGGTATCCCCACTGCCCTGTTTTATAACTGAAATTAGGTGCAATTGCAGGGGATCATTTGGGAAGCCAGACGTGTTGCATTAATTTACGTTGCTTGAAAATAGGAACCACGATCCAGGAAGTGGCCATGGACACCATGATCGAAGCGTGCAGGGGAGGAAAAGATTTCTGGAAATATCAATGTAACCGTTCGAAAGCCCCCTCAACCGTTTTATGTGGCCAACGTGGGCATCAATCGAAGACGTGGGGATCGAAGGCAGACTCAGTATCTATAAATAGAAGAGTAAAGCGAAGAGAGAAACCCCCACAAAAAATTCATATCATCTGACAACTCATACAAAATGATTGCTCAGAGATCTATCTTAGATTAGTTTTTAGTTTAAAGTAGGATCTTTTTGTAAGTTGAAGGCTTATTTGCATGTAAGATTGCTTTTGATTAAATTCAAGTTCTCTTATTTTCTTGTAAATTTTTTCTTACCAAAGAATAGTCGTTTGTAAGTCCACTTTTGATTAAATTCAGTGTGCTTATTTTTTTGTATTATTCTTGAAAGAGTCTTAAGAGTGTTTGCATACAAATTTACCTTTGATTAAATTCAGGTTTGTTTGTGTTCAATCATCTTTTCTGATTCGAAGCGCGTTAATCTTTTATTTGGTTGATACCTTAAGGAAAAATCCTCTTAATTGAGGTAATCGAACGGATAACACAATTGCTTGATTAAGATTAGTTATTTCAAATCAATTTGAAAAGAGTAATTTCTTCTCTGAAGTTATTTCTTTTCTGGCACGCCCGCACACAATTATTTGCCATTTGATTGAGCTAATTCAGCCCAAACAGCACGTCACATGATCTGTAAAAAAGAAATTTCTCTAATCATTTTATCTTAAAGGATCATAATTAATTTTGACTCTAGGACTCTTGTTAACTAATATTAAGAGATATTTGATTATACTATTTTCTTAGGATTAATTAACGAGAGGTTTATAGTAAAAATTAATTATAATTCTTTAGGATAAAATGATCATAGAAATAAGATTTTTATATCGGTTTAAACGAATTGAAAATTGGAGCACTTAATTTTTCTTAGATAGTTTATATATTAAAAAATATAATTAATTATTTTATTCTAAAAGATCATAATTAATTTTTATTTCTATGATCATTTTATGCATAAATTTATTTATTTTTTCTTCAATCAAAACATCTAATTAAATTAAAATCTATAAATTATAGGAGTATAGAAAACATTCAAATTTTTTCAAAATAAAAAACTACGTAACATGTTACGATATTTTCTCATTTAAAAAACACACAAAACTAACTTTCTGATAAAAAAAAAAAAAAGGGACAGAAACAATTTACTATTCGTCTAAAATTCTGTACTGCATAGTGCACAACTATGTTATAACAGCTATCACTCTCTTATAATGGCGTCCTCCTCCCCAACCTCTCGCCGGACTCGCAAAGCCCCGCCCACCGCCGACCTCTACTCCACCGTCGTCATCCACGACGACGTCGTATCCCCAACAACAATGGACGATCCAATCGACGACTACTATGACTATGACGACGAAGACTCCTCCCTCCCTCCCCTCCTCAAACGCCTCCCCAAAGACTTCGGCACCATCCTCGACTCCGGCGAAGACTCCTCCGCCGCAGGCAACATCTCCGGCACCATGATCGTCAAGACCGACCGCAGCGGCCGATCCTCCTCGTCCTACTCCTCCCCCGCCTGGAAGCCGCGCAGCGCGCTCTTCGATCGCAACTCGGCCGCGAGTCCGAGGAAGAGGATCGAGGTGGAAGAGGACGAGGACGAGGACGAGAAGGAGGAGGGGGATTTCTCGACGTTTGTGGTGAGATCTGGAGAGAGAGAGACGGTCACGGGGACGGTGGTGAGGAGAGAGAGTGGCGGTGGCGGTGGATCGACGATGAGTATGGCGGTGGCAAGCATGCGGGCGGTGGGGGAGCTTGGGTTTGGGAAGAAGCAGCAGCAGGGGAAAGGAACGAGCAGCGGTTCTTCTAGTTCGTTTCCCGATGAGACTCATGAGAGTAGTAGTAGGTATGAGCAGCAGAAGGGGAGTAAAATGTCGTCGAGTTCGATCCCGGAGTATTGCGTTACCAGGGAAGATCCTAGTACCAAGTACGAATTGCTTAACGAACTCGGTAAATATTATGTGAATTGTTATATGATTGACTCTGTTATTCTTTCACTTTCGTATACGCTATCAGCCCCAGTCCAGTTTGGGTTTTTAGTGCTATGGTTGCTGAATTAGCGTATGCTTTCAGGTTAGGTTTGTGTAGCTGTGGATTTTATAACTGAAGGGATTTGACGTTTGAATTTGATGGGATTTTGCCTGAAATTTAAGCTTGATAGTTTACTTTTTAGGGATTTCGGAGCTGTATCAGTAAGTTTGAGTAACTTCTCCCATTTAGTACGAGTAATCTGGAAAAGATTGTCGTCGTACACTACAACATAAACCATGCAGCCCCCAATCATTGGGGTATGGGTGGGGATGATTGAAGACGGTCTGAAACTTTAGCAATATATGCACAAAGTGGCTGCTCTCAGAATACCACTGAAACAGTTTGCCCCCCGCCCCCCCAAGAGTAAATACATCTCTTCTACTTCCAAACCCACCTTCTACTGTTGTTTTACAAGCCACCTAGACTGAACATCAAATCCCTTCGGTTGAAATCTCCATCTTTCCAAACATAGCCTTGTGCAATTTAGCTCTTGTATATCTCTTGTATATGAACTTGAGTGGAGTTTGAGTATGAATGTTGTGAGAGTTTGGTGTTGGGTAATGGCAGGGAAAGGCTCTTATGGGGCTGTTTATAAAGCTAGAGACATAAAGACTTCAGAATTGGTCGCTATTAAAGTTATATCGTTGAGTGAAGGGGTAAGTTTGTTCTGTCATGTTCGAGTAATTGAGTTTGATAACTGAACTAATTGGGTAGACTAATCGAGATGCAATGTTGGATGCATTCAGGAGGAGGGGTACGAGGAAATTCGTGGAGAAATCGAGATGTTGCAGCAATGTAGTCACCCAAATGTTGTCCGCTACCTTGGAAGCTACCAGGGAGAAGAGTACCTTTGGGTGGGAACTGAATTATTAGTTTAATGTTTGTCTTTTGGTTTGTTTAAGAAGTCTCACTCTTTTGTTTTTATGATATCCTTTTTTTTGGCGAGGAGATTTTGCTTGATCATTTTATTGGACTTAAATGTATTACAATTTCCAATGTGATGCCAGATAGTAATGGAGTACTGTGGGGGTGGAAGTGTTGCTGACTTGATGAACAATACCGATGAGCCTTTAGAGGAGATCCAAATAGCATATATCTGTAGAGAAGCATTGAAGGTAACCTAAGGATATGGTTTGAAATCTTTTTCTTATAGGATGTTGTGGTACAGCTGACAAAAATGCTGTTAATATCTTTTGAACAGAAGCTAAAAGTGTTCGTCTAATCTCATATGGAAGACAAGTTCGTTTAATTTGATTTAACTACTGCTTTTATCTAGTATGGAAGACTGTAAACCTAGTGGCAGTGAGGACCTCCTTCTCTTCTGCATGTTCTCTTAGTCATCTAAGGCCTTGATTTGCAAACGTTTAAAAGATTTTCGGCTATCCTTCGCTTTTGTTTTGTGCTTCTTGTCCTAAATATTTGTTCCATTTGATGCAGGGTTTATCTTATTTGCACTCGATTTTTAAGGTACATAGAGATATTAAAGGTGGTAATATCTTGTTGACTGAACAAGGGGAGGTCAAATTGGGTAAGTGCTTTTCATTTTTTTTCTATTTGTTTACTGGTGTAGGAATTGATCTAATTAGATCTCTGAGGATTTTCTTCTCTAGGCTTGTTTTCAGCGAGTGATTAACATTTATTTCGCTCTTAGTGGGATGTTGATTCAAACTTTTGGTGTAACCATGACCTTTCGAGCAGGTGATTTTGGCGTTGCTGCGCAACTGACAAGAACAATGTCCAAGCGTAACACGGTGAGCTTAGCAGTTTAAAAGAGGGTTCAAAAGCTCTAAATTTTTTCATAATATTCAACTCCCTTATTTTTTAGGCATAACATACTTACATATAGACTAGGGACTTCCTAATTTAAATAAGGAATTTTCTAAACTTTTAACTTCTAAAATCAGTCTAAACCTAAATATGGTAGATACACGAATAAGTTTGTGAGCATGTTCAACAAATGTTTTCTTTATGGAAAAGTTGGGCATGTTGCCGTCTACCTTCATAATAGGAAGCAACCAGCACAGTAGTGTGTCACATAATTGCTTGCTGTTGTTTGGCACAACATAATTGCATCTTTATCTCTCCATTTTTTGTTGGTAGCTACTAAATCATGCGTCATCTTTTGTCCTCCTCTGCTTTTTTCTTTGACTTCTGGTGACATGTTTTGTGAAGTTCTTGTAGCTTATGTTTGACTTTATTTCAGTTCATTGGCACTCCCCATTGGATGGCTCCAGAAGTTATTCAGGAAAGCCGTTACGATGGAAAGGTAGGCCAGCATGGAATGATTTTTTATATTGTTTTCCCTCTTACTCTTTCTTCATTGTAGGGCTGCGACTTGGGCAAGCTGAATCCAAAAATTGAACTCTTCCCAGTGCTTTGGGGCTTGACATACAATTTAATTAGTTCTGATACCTAAGTACATAGGTGCTATGGCGGTAGGTGATTTCAATTTGGAAGTGAGTTCTGCTGAGCTGGATTAGGTCATTCTGAGAGGAGACAATTCAGCATTAGATTTGTGAGGAGTTTGGTGATAAATATAGTTTCACGTGGAAATATATACCATGGTTTTATCCAGTTGCTACTAAAAGCCATAGATGGTTGAAGATTATTGAGGCCAGCTAGGACACAAAACTCATTAGTTGGTGATATCAAGGCTTTTGTTTTTTTGATATGCAAAAATCTATCAAGGGGTGAGAAAATCAGGTTAAGTACCTTTTATAGAGTATGGATCGAGAAACTTAAGGGCTTTAGTAACAGGCCTCTGCGATTCTTCTTAAGAGTCAACAAACTACGCAAGGCAAAAATTGACTGACCCTCATATCCACAGAAAAATTCTAATTATTGACTTTACATTGACAACGAATCAGAAGCTGAACAATCTCAAAGAAGTGAATGTACTTTTCCTATATGAATATACCCCATTACATTCAACAGTGTGACTCAATGCTGTATGATAGTAATCATGAAGTGTTAATGGTAGAAGGAATACTAAGCATCTAAGTGTAATGAACTCCGATTGAATCATGATTAATTTCTTTATGAGATGAGTTTCCTAAGCTTTCATGTTTCTGAAATACTACTATGGCCATGGTGGAAGTCTTTGCTTGTACTAACTTCTTTGCACTAAGCCGCTGACCTTATTTTCTTAGGTGGATGTGTGGGCTCTTGGAGTGTCGGCTATAGAAATGGCAGAGGTACGTGTATCAGTCTACATTGTTCAGGGAAACTAGGAGGCTTGGCTCTTGCAGTCTCCACCTATCTACTCGTTTTGTTCTTTTTGGCTTGTGCCAGACCAGTTTGACCATTCAAAATCCTGAGGTTAATAGGGGTTACATGAACTCAAAAAATCACTTGGTGCAGTCAGTTGATGAACTGATGTATCAGACAAAAGCTAGTTCTCTTCGAATATAATTTGTGTCAACTCCTGTCATAAAGTTGAATGAAAGAGAGTAGAAGGCGAAAGGAAGAAAGTCTTAAGTTGTTTTTTGCATGTGCAAGATATTGAAATCTGGTGAATATATGATTCCTCACATTGTAAAAGAGCTCTCTCTCTCTCTCTCTCTTTCTCTCTCCCAGGGACTTCCTCCAAGGTCAACAGTGCATCCTATGAGAGTAAGTGCTACACTGCTTGTGGAACTTCTGATATACAGCCTAATCTTTTCTGATTGAAATTCATAGTGGTATAACTCTACATATTCACTCTGTCCCACACTCACTAGCATCCATAGATTAAAGATTTGTAGTATTGTTATTGGTATGTTTTTATCTTATCCAAACGAAACTATCTGTACTTGGAATTTTGTGGTCTAATTAGGATGGGGAATTCAGTCTTCATTCATGCAATCTTATTCACGGGAAACAATTGCATACCAATGGATCAAGGCATAACATTTCAAAGTGGAAACACCTGAAAGTATATCCTTCCAAAACATGACATAAGTAGTCGCACAGATGTTACTTGGTTATGAACAACATCTTATAACTACGAGGGAGAGCATGTGAGGGATGAAGGATGTTGATCTAAACAAACTAAGTAATTTACAACTAGGTCCAGCCTTGGAATTCCTGTCCGCTTGTATATGAACAATCAGGCCATGAACTTACTGTTCTCTTCTCCGAAGGTCATAGCTGTGAAACCTTTTGCACCTTTATACTGCTTCGTTACAGCATTATTGCAGTCCCTAGCTCTGAATGCTATGTTTGGGTGATCACTTGTACAATCCCCCTCTTTTATAAGGCGTGTACTTACAAATGCTAATGATTTATATTCAGATACCCAGCCCTGAATAGGGATTAGGGAGCAATTTGTTAACAAATGTAGTACATTGGTAGGGCTAGAAGTTGTAGATTTACCAGGGGAAACCTGATTAATCTTTGCTGTATCTAATAAGTTGTGTTGTAGGAAGCCCAAACTTCTTGTCATACCTGTTTGTAAAATCTCTCTCATTGTAGGGACCAAAATTAATTTTCTTTTCAATAAACCTATGTT
Organism: Rhododendron kiyosumense; assembly: GCA_019656275.1. Classification (NCBI taxonomy): domain Eukaryota; kingdom Viridiplantae; phylum Streptophyta; class Magnoliopsida; order Ericales; family Ericaceae; genus Rhododendron; species Rhododendron kiyosumense. Next base: position 44,475 of record BPLS01000409.1, on the reverse strand, counting down.
CCAAAGTACTTGCTTAGCGCCTGGCTCCCCCAGCCCAAGTCATGCCTCCTGTTGGTGATTGCTTAACTGAATTGCCCTCTGCTGTTATGTGAGTTTTAACCGTGTTTTCATAAATTCGTTAGTCATTTCTGGAATAATCATCTTCTAATGTGATTTAGATTAGTATTCTTAGCTTCGATTCATAGTTTCTGAGTTCTCAGCCTATTTAATTCATCTATCGTGTTCAAAAATCCTTTGGTCACTGGATGTGTGTTATATGACCACTTGGCATTAGCTCCTTCAATCATTTTCTGTTTAGGCTTCTGTTCTGCAAACTTTGAGGTGTACTTGACCTTGTACTTTTGATTGTTAATTACTGTTTGTGGTATTCACTATCTCCCAACTACTCAATGTTTATTTTGGCATACCTTTTAGTTTTTCTAGCGAGAAAAAGGTGCGAATAACCAAACCTATTTCCTAGTTCTGAAATTCAGGAAGAGTAACCATTGATGTATAAATTGGAATATGCCATCTCTATTTACAGCACATAACTCAGTAGAAACTCCGCCCCATTACTTTTGTATTGTTTAAAAATCTATTGATTTGCATTTTTTTCTTGGTAGGAGTAGATTTATGTAAAAGAAAGACCTCGCTGATTTAATGTCGGTGACAGGTATTGTTCATGATATCCATTGAACCAGCTCCAATGCTTGAGGATAAAGAGAAATGGTTTGTCTTTGATCTTCATCGCTTACCTATTAATATGTACTTTCAAAAAGTTCACCTTTCTCAATTGACTTTTCATATTTGAGAATGTTGTCGTTTATTTTGCATGAAGACTTAAATTTCAACTAATCGATCCGTCAATGGCTACTACTGTGAGGCAAATTCATTAACATTTGTAGGCTTTTTTGATCGGCAACATTTGCCTGGTTGGTTGGGTTCTAGATCGTATCTTCTTTCTTTGTTACATAACTTCAATCCCTATTCTGTCATATCATAATCTTCCCCTTGTAGTGCTTTAACATGAGCACTTGAGCCGAATACTATAGTATATTCTAATTTCACCCCTCCGGAAAACCCTACCTTGAAAACCTAACCAAAACTCGCCTCATTTCAGCTGTGTTTGACCCTTTTCTCTCAAGATCTCTTCTGCATTTGTTCGATCCTTTTCTCTCTACAAATCTTCTTGCATTTACTTCGTTTCAGATCGTCTACCACCTTTCTCTCTACATATCTTCTTGCATTTACTTCGTTTCAGATCGTCCGCCACGTGGAAGGTCTCTACAATTCTTCTTGCATTTACTTCGTTTCAGATTGTCCCCCACCTTTCTCTCGACATATCTTCTTGCATTTACTTCGTTTCAGATCGTCCGCCACGTGGAAGCAAATGCAGAAGAGATGTTGAGAGAAAAGGGTCGAACGCAGCTGAAATGAGGCGAGTTTTGGTTAGGTTTTCAAGGTAGGGTTTTCCGGAAGGATGAAATTAGAGTAGAGGTGAATAGCTTCCTCCAATCCCTTCTGGAAAGACCCAAACAAAATGGTAACTAAGTAAATTTGTTTGACAAATTGCTGCTTCACAATTCTATGATATTTTTTGTTTCTTTTTAAAAGTTACTCCAGATTACAACATGAAGGACCCAATGCAAACTCATATCCTCAAGTCAACAAAATCAAGTAGATAACTAAATGAATGCAGCTCACTGTTATTTATGAAATTGGAGACGCTATGCATGGAAGAATTTTCCAGGGCAAAGAGTACGTGCTTAGCAGTCCGCTATTGCCTCATTGTGGTTGGTATAACTGTGATCAATGAATCCACCATCCAGAAGCAGAACTTTCCTAGTGTCAATGTGCCAAAAGTCTCTGATAGTGTACATGGAATTGTTTACCAGATTCTCACTTTGCCGTCTATCATACATATACAGCTTATGCTCGTTGCATTGTATGCTATGGTGTCTTGGCTGATTTTATGGGTAATCAAAAGAATTGCATCAGGAAAAGGTGCCAAGAGGGCACCACCCAAATCAAGAAGAGGGAAAAGGAAAATAAGAAGAAAAGAGGAGAACAGAAGCACACAAAGAGATTGATCAATACAAATTTAGAGCCTAACAACTGCAAAAAACTTAAGGAACATTTCACATCTATTGTTGGCCTCCACAATTTTCTCATCATGAATAATTGAGCATTACAAACCTCTTTAACTCTCTCCCTTTGGTGGCTGTGACGCCCCACCATTGCTCTTAATGGTCTTTAGCCTCTTGCCTTCACCCTTATACTGAGTGGTGTCTCGGCTAATGATCTGGTCTACTTCTGCAGGTCCCTTGTGTTCCATGACTTTATTGCGAAGTGCCTCACAAAAGAACCCCGCCTACGTCCTACGGCATCTGAACTGCTCAAGGTATATGGAAGACTAGTTTCGATAGATACTAATGCCTTGTTCTCTTTGCAACTTGAAAAGAATTTTTCAAAAAATCCCTCCTAGATTCCTCCTAGATTCCCCCTACTTTCAACATTTCTCTCTCTATCTCTCTCCACTCATTACCCCTACTATTTTTCAAAAAAAATTTCAAATTCCAATCCAAACAAAGCATAAGATTCTACAATTCTGTAATTTGGCACTTTACATTGAGGAATGATTACTGTTAAACATCAAACTCAAAACCAATTGGCAATGAGAGGAGAGGCCGCCCAGGCTCATATAATAGTTTTGGAGGTTGTAATTAACCAACTGGGACAAGTTCTAACACTTCTCTAACACTTCTCTGCACGTGCAACCCCTGACCCACACGTGGAGAGGTAAACAACGAATCCATAACTTAGGGACCACAACAAACAACAAAACAAGGTGCACTTATGGAGCAAACAATCAAGAGAGTCTTGTCCATGAGCCTCCGAAAGTCTAGCTTTGATACCATGTTAAAACATCCAACTCAAAGCCAATTGGCAATGAGTGGAGAGGCCGCCCATGCTCATATACTAGTTTTGGAGGTTATAATTAACCAACGTGGGACAAGCTCTAACAATCACATTGTTATTTCCCACTTAATCGTCTCTAGAGCTCTCCCATTGTTGTACGAAGTAATAAATTGAACTGTTTTTTATTAGACTGCTTGCGTAACAACTATGAGTGATTTTTTCCGTAAGGGCAGCCTTTCCAAATGTATGCCTTTGTCTGATAGTTCCCTCCTTTAGCTGGTCTTCTATTCTATTCTGTAAGCTGTTGGTTATTGAAGAAATTAAAATCCTTGGCGGTTGTATGTATTTCGGTCATCAATGATTTGTCTTCACTTACTGAAATTTAAAAGCAATATTTGTGTTTTGGTCCTATTTGAACCTTGCATCTATTAGAGCAAGAAGGGACTTTAAGACTGGAGTCGGAATTAGTACTTGTCAAGAGCATTTTTATGTGGAACATTTACCTGTGCCCATGTAGCATGTTCAAGTTTATTGATCTTTTCTTTCTTTTCATTTTTTTGTGGTCTATGAATATTTTATCTTGCTCATGGTATCCGTTGGTAGTTGGTACCAATTCTTCAATGGCCTCTCTCTTGTAAAGTTCATTTTTTTACTTTCTTGTCCCCCACCACATTCCCGCTTTCGTTTTCGTATTTTTTGAGAGTTCTCCACTTACATGCAATATGCATCTTTGAATTTCAATGGGTAATTAAGTTCACATATAAAAAGAGAAGAAAGTTGTCCTGAAGTTCACAAGAACCAGGTACGAAATAGGGCATGAATATTATGGTCTTCAGAGAGCATAACTACCATGCTGGTGTTGAATGCCTGGTTGGTGGCCTTGAGATTCATTCAAACAAAGACTAAAAACATGCAAGTAGCAGTTACTTGTTGAAAGAGGAGGGGCACTTGTTGAGTTGCTCGTTAATTCTGGATGGATTTTGTAATGTCAATTATTCATTTTGTTGCATAGGCATGGTTAGACGAGTTCCTCTAGTAGCCACCAAAAACAGGCAAATGCATGAGTTCCTCGAGTAGCCACCAAAACAGGCAACTGCATGAAGCACTATCTCATGCGTCTGTTGTCTATGGTTTTCTTGCCTCGGATGCACTTAACCATGATTTGAATCTAACTTGAACTTGTTGTCTCTGGTGTTAAAATTAGCACAAATTCATAGAGAGGTGCAAATCTGGACCTTCGGTAATGTTGCTGAAGATTGAGAAGGCAAGGCAAACTAGAGCCTCTATGGCTTTAGAAGCACAAAATATTCCTTCAGGGACGTTTATACCAGGAAATACTGTATGTCAATTTTCAAAATTCATCCTCTGTGTGTGTGTGTGTGTGTGTGTGTGTGGTATTCTCTCATCTTTCTGTGCTTGTTTCTAATATAAACAGGCACTGGGAGGTCCTAAAGTGAATGAAGACTATGGGGACACTGTTCCGTCAAGGCCTCATGATGGACTTCAAGGTACACTAAAGCAGAGCGTTTCTGGTGCTGTGGATCTTGCTGGGGAAGGTACTCATGTCTTGATCATTGTTCTCTTGCATCATCTGACTTATATTCTCAAATTAAACCATGATCTGACCTTGACCTTGACACGTGCCATCGGAAAAGTGACTTAAAAAAGATGTAGAAAAGCGAAAACATCGAGAAGATGGTACTTGACTCAGTTTGATAGAGTAAAATTGTCATCAACTTGTAGTTGAACCATGTAGGTGGCTTAAACATGGTACCAAATGTTCACTAAAGTGTGGTATCGGCATTAATTTTGTGTTTAGCTGCTTTTGTTCCTTGTTATCAGAGTATTACGCAATTCTTGATTTGTTGATTACTTGTATTTATCAAGGAGACTTTGGGACTGTAATAGTTCATGCTGGAGATGAGAAAGATAAAAAACCTACTCAAACTTCGGCATCCAATGCAATAGAAGCCTCACTGGGTCCCTGGCATGCCGAAGCTCGTACTGTCAGCGGTGCAGGAGATAAATCACTTGACCCGTGGTACTTTCTTTACTATGTGCTCCTAAAATTCGGATGGCCTTTGAGATCCTTGAATCTTCTTCATCCTTTCATTTGTTAAGGCGTGTGCGTGCACCCATGCTTGGTTGTAGATTTTGTGCTCTATTTCAAGTGGCTTTTTTAGCTTTGACAGGAGGAAAGAACCTCTTTTTAACTGTTTGATCACTTTATTAGTAGGATTCAAGCAATTCCACTCAGGAGCTCTGAGTGTGCAAGGAGAAAAATGAGTGGACCATCTTCTCATTCACCTCACAGTTATCTGTTAATCAGCCACTTTCTTCTTAACACTCTATTCTAGAAACAAATTTTCACTCCAATTCAACACTTACGTACTGGTAGCCCCATGGGGCACATGACATAGACATCTCATTGTAAGCTTCATGAGGTGTATCTTTACTGAAGTTAGTTGGAATCTCAGTTCCTGAAATTCTTTCTAGTTGCCAAGGTGGTGAGGTGAGTGAGAAAAATAGTAGATATTTGAACACGTTTTTCCGGGTAGTTAGTAACTTCTGAGAATGGTAACCATTCCCATCATCCTACATTGGTGGGAACAACTCTGTATAATGCCCTTCAACATTCCACACTTTAGTTTCCAGTATGGAAAGATACTTCTCTCTCAACTTTTGTTCGGGCATTAACTTCAGATGGATGTACTGTCAGGGGTCGGAATGCAGAAGGGGTTGATGCGGATAACTCTCAGATTCGATCTCAATCTGTTGCACAGACCATCCAAGCATCCTCTCCCTCAATTTTTACAACTCCTGACCAGAAAAATAACATATCTCAAGCTGTGATTGGAAGTGGTGGTGGCATTAGCAGTGACACATCTAAAAGTGAGACTGCCAGTCGGAAAGCGTTGGATAAGGTACACTCTATTCTCTAACTCATAAGTCCCTTTACATCTCCCATGTTGTGTTGGTTGACAACAGTTTAAACTTTTGGCTTCTGCTCCGGTGGTGGTAATCTGGTATTAGGTCATATCTGGCCCGATTTCCCTTTTTTTTTAACCACTGTTTAAACTAAAACCAAAATGAAATTAGAGGAAAATACAATTTCAAGCTATTGAACTGCGCCAAAGTTTCAAATATTTTGATTACTGAGTTGGGTAATAGTATGGAGGTTATGCATCCCTTGAAGTGCTTGAAAATGCAATCCTTCATTAAATCAGCTTATCAACTTTTATGAATCATTCATTGAAACAAAACATTTCCCGTACTTAAGGCATTGCTCATTACTAAGTGTTTATTTTCAATGTAGCTTTGGTCTATATATGCGGCTGGTAATACAGTTCCTATCCCGTTCTTAAGAGCAACGGATATATCACCAATTGCACTGTTATCGGACAATGTACTTGGAGGTTTGCAGCAAGGCAGTGGTGGAAGTGGAAACATAGCTGAGGAAGCAGTGCAGGAGCTTTTTTGTGGCGATGGACAGTGGAAAAAAGGCAGGAGGGGACAGAATGAGGTTCTCTCTCTCTCTCTCTCTGAGCTATTTAATTGAGCTTATTCTTGTTACTTAATGTGCAATAGGTGCTTACTCTTGTTACTTAATGTGCAATAGGTGCCACTTCCTCCAAGTGTTTACCAAAGGCTTACATCAAGTTCTACACTAATGAATCTCACCCAGGCTTTAGCTTACCACAAAATGTATGGCTTCTTTTGCACAATCTCTTTGTGTTTTCTCTTTATTCAATGCAAGGCCAATAGAACTCATAAGTAAAGCTTGTGCCTTCGATTCTCTTATGAGTAAGCTCGTACTAGGAACTGCTTATCAAAAAAAAAAAAGGGCCTTTGTACTAGGAACAAGCGGAAAATCATGAAGGTGTTCATGGTTTTGTTTTTGGAGTTTCAGAAATTGAGAATGCAGTAAATTGCAACACTTTTATGTTTTACTTGACTTTTAAAAGCGATGGATAACTATTCAAACTACTTTCTTGAAAATCGTCTGGTTTCTCCCAGTTATTTGAGAATAATGGGAGGCAGCCCACCTTGCACCCCAAGCCTCGAGTTCCTCTATGTTGATCACCTCTCCCACTGGAAAGATGGAACCTTTCGGATTGGACCAAGATAGAATGTCTTCCTCACGGGAGCTCGGTGTGTCAATGAGCAGGGTTCCCTTTAAACCAATAGTTGGGGCACCGAACTTTTAAATCATACGATTATTAAGAAATTCAATGTCATTCATTCCACGTGCAAGAACTTTGACTCTCATTGATTGAGGTACCCCTGCCAGTTGCTAGTCGGACAGCTCCTTCAGTTCCTCATAATTCGTAGATCTCAGATGAGTTGATGTCGGTCGATGGTGTGAAAACACTTCCTGATGTCGAATTCCAAAAACCTCTCGCCTCACCGAACACATTTTCTATGCTGTTCTTTTGCCCCTCCCTTCATGTTCTTGAAAATTGCCTGGTTTCTCCCTGTTATAAAATGTATTCCAATGAACAGGCCTTCGTTTTTGCGTGGGAGCCCCTAAATTCAGAATTTTGCCACGCTACTCTTATGGTTTAAGTCATTTTTCCTTGTTTTTATGCATGTGGATTGTTGCAGGTGTTACGAAGAGATGCCACTCCAGGACCTGCAAGCAGTACAAGAACAACAAACCATTCAGAACCTCTGTGATACTCTTCGAACTATTCTACGACTGTAATCAGTCATGTTGAGGGGAGTCTTCGTTACGACATTTCCCCCTCGTTACACTAGTTGTGTATGTTGTACCTATTTAAATTTTGTCCGAGTACCTGGAAAACAATAGTTGGGGTAGTCAATTAGAATTTCCTGCAGCTCTCGTTTTGTAAACCCGTGTTGTAGGATCATTTGTGTTTTTGCTTGTAAATTGATCACTTTTATCTGTTCTAGAGGCGAGGCTCCGAACTTGTAGTAGTGTTCTTGAATATAGAGAGACTTTGATACGATTGGTCGTTATCCCTATCTTCAAGTCTTTTTTAGGTCAGTAATTCCCTAAATAATAAAAACTGTTACTTCGAATGCGTAGTTACTTTATCCTTCTGAAGTTCCTGTTAAATGGCACTGATATTTCCCTCTTTCAGATTCCTGCGTTGCCAAAAATGATTTTCTTTTGGGGGTCGAACTAGGATTCCACGGTAAATAGTTCGAATTTTATCAATCTACTGGGGTTATTTGAATTTTGAAATGGTGGTGAATCGCCGGGCACTGAAAAACAAGCAATGCTAGGAACCCATTTGTATGTTCGTTTTTACATTTTCATTTACAAATGAGCAATGCCAGGAACTCGTTCATATGTTCGTTTCCGCATCTTCGTTTACGAATGATGCTGAGATGCTGAGACTCAGGTATGTTCTATCTTAGATTGGCCTAGAAAGCCACAGCTCATGGGTTTGAGGATATTGCAAAAACTGAATGAGTAACCGAATATTGGTCTGGAAAATAGGAAATAGGATTCCATTTTTCACTGTCCATTTTTATCTTTGGTATTGAAAAAAAACCGTGAACTTTCTTTTATTTCTTGTTCATTTCTTTTTTTCAAATTTGAAATTATTTTATTTCTTGTTCTCGAAGCCGAGAAAAATAAAGGAAAATAAGTCTAAAGAGTTAATTAAAGACAATATATTTTACTCCTAAGGCCACGTTTCTACTAAATTTGTTTACAACAGTTTTTTTTGGCTTTAGTTAAGTTGTTCATACTAAATTAAATTTTTGTCAAAAGTTAAGTTGTTTTTACTAAAAAAAACATTCAACAAATTTTCTTTCACTAATTCAACACATTTTTTTTTTTATAACTTTTAGTTTAATTGAAAGAACTTGACTACAAATAGCTACTCCTCCAATAAGTAGTGCACAACTTCTAACTTGACAAAAACGACCCTTAAATTATTTTCTAAACAACCTAGGAAAAAGGCAGAAGTAGGGCTGTAAATGTACCGATAGGTTGCGAGTAAATGAGCCAAACTCGAGTTTTTGGCTCATCTAGTAAACGAGCTGAGCTCTACTCGACTCGTTCGACAAAACTCAGCTCATTAAGAAAGACTCGACTTGATTAAATAGACTCATTTTGTAAATGACTAAACTTAACGCATGAAAACTTGAGCTCGACAAAACTCGGCTCAGCTAGTTTACCGGCATAAGCAGCCGCAAAGGTTCTCACTTCTCAGGCTCTCAGCTGTTCCAAAAAGGAAAAAAAAGAGGGGTTCTCCGAAAATTCGACACAAGACGAGCAAGTAGCCATGCAAATGCAACTCAGTCTATAACTCTAAAACCCTAGCAAATACAGCAAAGGGGAGAGCTTCAGAAAGATGAGGGGCAACGCAAGTAGAATGCACACTTTGCTACTCTACAGAACATACAGAAGCCCTTGTCGGACGTCCCTCTTCTCTGCTCCACCGCCTTCGGCCGCCGTCGCTTCTTCGGTCTCAACCCATCAACATCCATTAACCCTCCTAAACCCTAACTCTCCTTTTCCTTCTTCTGGTTCTAATTACAGCCACAACCCTTTCCGCTTGAGACTCGTTCCTTCGAAACCCACTTCATCCTTTTGTCCTTCGACTCTTCGGTTGATCAGTACAAATACGTCTGAAGATACTGGTGAAATTCAAGAAACCCCTGTTGAGGGTAAGCTCAGTTCTTTCCCATGGTTGCCCATTGTTTTCGGATTTTGCGCACGTGTTTTCATTGATTGAGATTTCAGAATTTTGTCTAGTTTCCAGAGCTGTTTATTCTGTTGAGAAATTTTATTTCAGGCTTTGTTTGAACACTCAGTCCTATAATATGAACACTCATCAGTTCAGGTTATTCATAATTGAACACGTAATGACGTATACATTAGCTGTTAGCCTAAAAGTTGACTTGGTTTTGAAATCGATTTTATTGGCCGAAAAAAACCCATTGGAAAGTTGCCAGCGTAGCTCTTCTTAATGTTTGGGGAGCCTATGTGGACTTCTTTGCTGATTTGAATATTTGTAATAGTCCAGTATGTTAGTTTGGTATATACTGATAGTTAATGATAAAAGAGCTGTGATATGCTCTGTTATTGCCTCCTATTTTGGAGGGTGTGATCAGGGTTAAGCCCTGTGGGCGTACCCGCGGGTTAGAAAAGCGTGTGGCTGTGGTTAAATATGGCTTTTAGAAGATAAAAAGGAGATTGGGAACACATACGTCCGTTTTTTCCTGAAGTAGCTAATATTGTGAAGTTGGAGCACGGGGAAAGCTGTGTTTAGGGGAATTTGTTTGTTTGACATGAAAAATGGTGCTAAAGTTGCCAGTTTAGAACATTTTGAGCAATTCTTCTGTTCTAGTTATCAGTAATTATTAGGCTAAGATGAAGATGTGGTCTATGAACCAAGATCAAGATGCTGCCTGTGGTTTTGTTTACAAGTGTAGTAGAAAGGGTTGGCATTTTTACTTGATCTAACTTTTCTTTCCACCCTAATACGCATTATCAAAACCATCTTCCCGGATTTGTGACGATTATTCTCATGAAATCATTTGTTGACTCCCATGCTCGTTTGTAGGAGACCGAACTGGTGACAAATGTCGCCAATCACTTTTATTCGGGCTTATAATAGATGTTTATCGAAATGGGGAAGAACGAAATTTGATCTGTTAATCGAATCATTACCTGCATCGGTAATGTCATCATCCAAAATTAACCCGAGTTATCCATCTTGAGTATTTCAAACGCATTTAACATGGAAATGTTTGAAGTTTGAACTGTTCTCTTTGCTGATTGTAGTGCTTTAGGTTATGATTCTGTTATCAACTCATGCACCCCTAGAAGATCAATCAACCAATGACGTGAGCATTGGGCAAAAGAACAAATTAAACCTCTGTAAGGAGAGGCAAAGCAATGGGTGATTCACGTTGGAGAAAAGAGGACCAAGAGATTACCTGCTAAAGAAAATTATGGGAAAAACAAGGTGACAAGACACTGATCAAGATTTGTTAGTAAGAACACCAAGATGCGACCAGCCCCACCATTAGCAGGAAGCCAGCAAGTGCCTGTAGTTGCTGATGAATTTCTGGAAAGGTAGGAACTCGATAGCATTCTACAGCGACTGCGTAGGAAACACCTCACAGTCCCAAGAGAGGACTTCTTAGGGTTTGAGCTTACATCTTTAAGGATTCCCACTTGACCAGCGGCTTTCAACAATGCATCTGAGCGGTTGTCACTTCCCCAATAATAAACACATCAACTAAGAAGTGGTTTAAAGTCTCACTAATAAGATTGTAAACCATAGATTACATTGTCTATGTGATTGAAAGTTGTCAATTTTTTTTATTGTTTGTCTTCTTTTTTCATCACTTGGTGTATTGTTAGTTGGTCACCCAACCTGTTCTGCAGCAGCAGCAGCAATTTTGTAAGTTGTTCTTCATGTTTTAGTGAACCGCAGAGTAGGATATGGATCTTTGTAAGTTTGTCCGGTTGAGAGTACGGATGTCAATTTTTTTTTGTTGGTTCTCACTTGTCAGTTGTTATACAGAGTTTTGTGTTAGATAGATATAATCTTCACCTGAGTTATGCTGTGTGATTTTCAGATGAGACGGATGAAGAGGTAGAACCCATTGATTCATGGGAAGAAGAAGATGATGCTGAGCCTGAGGTATGCAGTTTTCCAATAATCACTTCGGCTGCTCAATTTGAGCCTTGGTATCTTCATTTCCTTTCTAGTGATATCAGTTATTCCAAAAAGTTTAGATTGGCGATGGAGGGGATGGTGGTGGAGTTGTTTTACAAAATTGCCATTGGGGTGAACGTGTTCTATCACTAGCCCATGAGGTCCTCCTGCATTTTGGGGATGGCATGGAACTCTTTTCTTTTAAGACGACTCCTCGGGGATACATCTACGTGAGACTAGACAAACTCGCACATGAGTAAGGGTTTTCTATGCATTTTGTTTTTGTTTCATTTATGTTTGGGGATTAGGGAGCTTAATTTTCTGTGCTGCCATAGAACCTTCAAGATTTGTTGCATTGCAGGCTTGTACTGAATACTGATCATATGGAGTTGGGGTCCAACAACAATAAAGAAAGTTCCAGTTGTCCTCTAGTTTCATCCTTCCTTGATTTTGGTTGTGTAGTATCCTTGCAAATGCTGTGTTTCCCCAATCAACTCTGTCCCTTAAAGAAAAATGAAACCATCGGTCAAGATTATTGGCTTCCTTTGAGTACTTTTTGTTTTCCTCTCTTCCTCCTATGTCTCTCCCTCGCTTCATGTGAATCATGTTGGTTTATAAAGTGATAGTAACACTTCTCTAGAGGTACCTATAATCCTATCATTAGCATGGGCCCTCACATTCTTGTATGGTCTGCAGCATGAGATTATGGGGACCATCATCTGAGAAGTCTTATTTCCTTTTGTAATTTAGTTTTTATATGTATTGCCATAAAAAAATGTATCCTACTTGTTATTTTCACCAATTTCCGTCAAGCATATGAATTAACTTTTGGACGTCAAACATTATGTGCTGATGAACTGGTCAGATGTTTGGTTCAACCGTGTCATGTTATATACTCAACTGACTAAACGAGATTGAATCTGATTGCTGTTTTTTTTCTTCTTTCTGAAAAGACCTATTTATTAGTGGTCATCAACTATATCCCTGGCACCAATTATGATTTCTGCCTCTGGAAATGCCTCATAAATGACATCATTGAGGCTAGTCATGAAAAATCCCACGGGATTTTTGTGTCTTTTAAGCTATAACCTTACTCCTTTACCTTTTACTGCAGCACCTCTTACTGCAGCAATTTTGATTTTCCATTTTTGACTTTGGAGTTATGAATGATTAACTATTTTCACTCTAAACTCAATTACTTTATTAGATATGGGTGTCCGAGTATGGACGAGATTGAGAGTTACAGCCGCCAATACAAAAAAAGATTAGACGAAGTTGGAGTGTCTGGAGAAATACCCGACGATTTGGCTCTTGAGGTAACCTATTTTAAGTTTCTCATTGCTGCTTCAATATTACCAAGGCATGTGTGCATTCATATTTTACAATATGTGAAATACCTGTCTTTTATGGATTTTGAAGGTATCGTCTCCCGGTGCAGAGCGGCTACTGAAAGTACCAGATGACTTGTATAGGTTCAAAGACATGCCTATGAGAGTAGATTATATACAAGACCTAGAGGCTAGATCCCCAGAAAAGTTTGGGGTATTTTACCTGGAATCGATTGAAACTGAAGCAGGGAGATGTGTATGGAGGCTGGCAGACGTGAAGGAAAACAGAGACCCATCGGCGAAAGGAAGACCATTAAGCCGTAAGCTGAAGGATTGGAGATTAGATCTTCCCTATGCTATGTTTAAAAGGGTAACTTTGTACCTTGATTACTGATTTTATGAAGATTAAATTTTCGTCGTAATGCATTAAATGGATAGTAGCTGAATGGGTTGAATGGAATGAATATTTGATCAGCTTTAGGTTGGGCCTTGATAGGACCCCTCTCTATCCTGCTTGGACTTGCTATGAATGACCAAAATCAAAGTGCCAATTTGGCCTATCATGAGTTGGTGGTGGTGTTTTAATTACTCACCTGTCGATATTTAATTTTGACCATTGTACCAAGAAATGGCACCTGATGCTAGTTCCATATTGATTGTAAAGTGAAGGGCTGCAAAGGAGCCGAGTCGAGCTGGGAAGTGATTACTTATTTTGAGTGTTGTATTTATAGTGGAAATCTCCTATCCTACACGTTTGCTATTGATTGGCTAGCATATCAATATACCGATCAGCTTGAAATAAGAGTTACTTTGGGTTCTTTTTAAATGGTCGTGTTGTGCTCGTAGGTTTATTGAACCAGATTCGAAACAAGCTCAAAGAAAACAAGTTCAGAAATGTATCGAAGTACGATTTGTTAACCCCAACTTTGTGTAATTCGGCTCGATTTATCCTTGCGTTGTCGATTGTGTTTTTCCGCTATCAATATGTACAAAGAATCCAGATTGGACAAAGGATCTGTTTCAACAAAAAGAGAGAATGTCCATATTTGGGGGAGGTCCCTCAATCTGTGGAACAGGTTAACCAGAGATAATCCTGGCCCACTTCACCCATGTCTTTCATTGCTAATTGACAGAGAAAATAATTAGGTGCCTCCAACCCATTATTTGAAATGGGTGCTTCACAGTACTTGGTGCATTATAAAGTCCCTTTCCTGGGTATGGGGTCTATACCCATTAGCTCTTGTGTGACAACAAAACTCTGTTGGCATCCAGAAGGAAAGTAACATTTGGGAATTTGGAGGGTATTGAAATAGGATCCCATGCAGCAAAACCACTAGAAAATACCAAGTTTTTGTGGCCCACTGATCTTATCAACAAATACATACATGGATATACAAAATATCTTCCTTTATGCATGCCCAGCTGCTCATGTCATCATTGAAGTCGGTTTTTTTTTTTTTTTGGGAATTCGATCCTCTCCGGTAACTGTTCCGAAAAGGTGAATAGTCTCGCAAGTATGGGTTCCACAAAATCAATCTTTCCGGGAAGATATCTTACACTTCAAAGAATCTAACTTTCCACAATTACCCTCTATGGAGAAGAAATTTTTTAGTTCCGAGTGGATACCACGTGGCCGAGCCATTGAATCATACCGTATGTGAACTGTGAAGCCAGTCATGGCGCAGAACATTTGGCGAGACAAGCGGAAGACCTCGTGGTCACAGCAGAAATGCATGCTTCCATCCACAAGACATTTCGTGCGTGAAGACAGCCTAGCTGTTGGCCGTTTAGATGTTAGTTTGCCTTTCTTTTTGGCTAGTTTCCATAAACTGTGTGTTTGTATTTTATGACTCTCTCTGTGTGTTGAACTTCATTTGAATTTTCGATGTACCCAAGTATATGTATAAACCACATATTTCGTCCTTAAACTGTTCTAATTTCACCTATCGAGTCCAAAGAGTGGGATTTGGACTCATTAAATGACTCGTTGAAGGACTAATTAGTTCCTCAAAGAACTAATTGGACCCAATGGGTGGGATTTGGATAGTTTAAGAACGAAATGAGTGGTTTTGGTAGTTGAAGGACGAAGTAGAAAAATGAGTGATTGTTTGAGGGATGAAAACATAAAAAAAAAATAAAAAAATTCTAACGACAAAGTACTAGAAGAGGAAGTGCAACGATTTTCGCACTTCCCAAATTGTTAACCGCACCTTCAAAGGGAGTGCGAAAATCAATATAGAGTTATTTTCGCACTCCCCAAATTATTAACTTTGGAGAGTGCAAAAAATCAATATGGAATTGATAAGAAAAGTGTGGTTAATAATTTTGGGAGTGCGAAAATTACCCCGAGAAAAAAGATGGAGAAGAACAAACTTACTTTTCCCAGTTTAAAAAGGGAAATGATTTTGCCACTCTCTTTTTGTTAACGTCACTTCCCCGCAAGTGTAAATTTGGTGCAAAAATATACTTGCAGGGGAGTGACGTTAACCAAAAAAAAAAAAAGGAGTGGCAAAATCAGCCCGCCTTTACAAATCATTAAGTAAAGCCTAATGATTGAGCCCCCAAAAGAGGGGAGATTCCCTCCACCACTAGACGGGTTTTTTTTAACAGCCAAAAAAGCTTACATTGGTTTGTTATTGTTGTCGTCTCCAACAGTGCTGGAAAGCTCAATATGCGGTGGGTGGACAACTTTCAAATAAACATGTTTAAAAGAGTTTTCTCATATTTTGGATTACCCACAGAATATGCACATGGTGTTAGGCTATAGATGTGGTTGTAATTGCTTAAAACAATCAAAAATGTATTGCCCAAAAACGAGAATTAGTGTCGTTTAAGGCACGTCAAATCTCGAGTTAACAAAATGATAAGAAAGTATCTCTCAGGTGCGATCAAGCGATCAAGTCCTTCAGAAATTTGTGAAGACAATTTGAAGAATTTGTCTGGCTTCAAAGTGGGCCCCGCTAGTGAATAATGGATTTATGGTCCTTCAGAAGTAGCTGAGGTGTGCGTAAGCTCGCCCAGACACCTGATTGTATAAGAAAAGATTGGCAAGGAAGTAGAGAACGAATGGAATTAGCTTCTCATCATGATCTAATCAATGGTTTGGTTGACAATTGAAGGAGGTAGCCAAAGCTTGCACACTAAAGGAGTTTTACAAAACTTGGTAAGTGTTGGAAATTGTCAATTAGTCACTTCACATTTCTACCGCTGCCTACCTACCTTCAGTTTGTCGGCTAGCGGTGCCAATTATGGCTTTTTCTGGTGATCAAAATGATTTGCATTAATTCGATTTTCAAATGGTGGAGTAATTAATAATGACTAATTTCTTATTTTCCCTTGTGAGACTATAAAAATTGGCTTACATTTTATCTCAATCGATATCAACCGTCATGAAAAGAGCTTTTCGATCAAGCTATGTAGGGCCAATTGGAAAACCAGGCTTCCATGAGACGGGAGAACCAAGCAAAAGCTCACAAGGATTCAATCGTCTGTCAATTCAAGTACAAGTGGTACATATATGCGTATGAGTTTGTTCACACAACGGTCATCACTTCTTTTTTAATTAAGCACATTATTACAAGTCAAAGTATAGTTCGAACTATCGGGTGGCCATTTAATTTTGCCGTTCATTTTTTCTTTTTTCATATCGAAATTTCCCACAAAACAAACAGATATTTGCAAATCTTGGAGTAAAGAAAAAGAAAAAGAAAAGGAAAAAAAATTATAGAATCAATTGAAGTCAACTCTCACACGATAATGTACCTGGGCCATTATTTTAATACAACAGGTGTTATTTGATTATTTTTTCTCTACCCAAGTAATTTGGCTTTAATTTAGGAAATTGATATTCGCACTCCTAAAATTACTGATGGCGCTCCACTTTGTTTATGAGGTTACTAGTAATTTCACGTTATAAGTGGAGCGCCGTCAGTAATTTCGAGAGTGCGAATATCAATTTCCTTAATTTAAGTCCACTAATTATTTTATTTATGAAAAACACTAAAAATAGTAGTAATAGCTTATGCTAGACGTCGTCACTTGATTGTGATGTTTTTGTTACTTGAGAATATGGCAACTAAATTTAGTAGACTTGTCTCTCCTATTTCATTACAAAGTACAAAAATTAGGTCGCGGGACCAAAAACATTGGCATGAAAATTAAGTTGATCTAATTATAACTCAGGGTCCGTCTGGCCGGTCCAGTTCACGCATATCTCGACCTTTCTTGGGAGGCTATTCCGCTATTCCTTGGCGGGATGCAATTAAAGTCGGGACAAAGTGGAATAAAATGTACAACGAGACAAGAATTAGCTTCCAAGGAAATTGGGTGGGGTTGGGGACCAATTAGTGCCTACTCCATTCGTGTTCCAAGCACTAATAGGGGGTTGATTTATTAGTTGTTCATTCTTGTCCCTTTTTTATTTTTTTGGAGAAATTAATGAAAGCATTGCATTCATCTTTTCAAAACTTCCATTTTAAAAGTTCTCTCTTTTCGGCCAAACAATAGGGTTGGAGCAACTCACAAGCATTTGATGGGATAAGTTGGGACACACCCAATCACAGTAAAGATTGTAGTTGTCAGTTATTTTTTATTTATGCTTCTTAATACTCTCTCCGTCCCACTTTGTTCTGCCTGTTTCCTTTTTTGGACGTTTTAAAAAATTGTCTATATCTCTTAATTTATAAAATTTTATGGGAAAGACTTCAATACACATCTCTTATTTGGGTGTGTATCATATGCACCCCCCAAAATGTTATGAATTATAGAGAAAATGTTACGAATCATATTGCTAAAAAGTTACGAATCGTATAAAGGTTATAAGATACACTAAAATGTTATGAATCATAATGAAAATGTTACGAATCGTACTGTTGAAAAGTTATGAATTCTAGATCAAAAGTTACAAAATATGCTAAAATGTTATGAATGAACCATAAAATAGGTGCATATGATACACCCTTTTAAGGGGTGTGTATTGTAGACTTTCCCAAATTTTATATATTCAATATGGATCTTGTTTGTTTGATAGATCTCAATTAATTCTCTTAAACAAAGTTTTTAAAATCATAAAAAGTATTATAGATCGTGAGATATAGACAATTTTTTGTGGTGCCGAAAACGAAACAGGCATAACAAAGTGAGACAGAGGGAGTATAATTTAACTGCGTAGATTGACGGGAGAAAAAAAGAATATTAATCATTATTAAGTATCTAAAGACTCGCGCGGGAAGAGTTTTTTCCTCCAATCAAAAAGATGAATTACTTATGAAGGCAGAAACATATAGGCCGGTCTTTTTGAGTATCAAAAAACATGTGGAGCTATTATGCAATTATAATTAGTTGATTTCATTCGTGTAATTAATAAGTGAAAGAAATTGCAAAGTTGGTCCCTTTCCTCTTGTTAACTTCTTTGAGTGATAATAATTAGGGAAAATGACGATCCAGGATGTGTTTTGATAATTAATGGAGTACCTTTTAAGGACATGCTAAGAACATTTATTAATTAATGAATAAAATGTCATTGACGGATATTAATTATTAAAACATGTCATTGACCGTCATTTTCCCTAATAATTAAAGAAAGACGAGAAAAGAAAGTGCCATACTTGGATACTTTTCCTCTTGAACTTGTTGAATGTAGAATTGGTGTTTTAACCAAGAAAAAATTATTTTTGTTGGAAAAAATTTAATCGGCAATTTTCAGAATACAATTTCATTATAAAATATAGAACTGAATGTTACAAATTACAATCGATTTGGAAAGTGATACAAATGTTGATACAGAAAAGTGAACCGAATAGCGTCTTTAAAACAGATTCACCGTCTGCCGGTGGGTGTTAAGGTTGAAGTGAGTCGTTGAACCGGTGTCTGTCTCCCTGAAGTTATTTGGTTCGAACCACTACTCGTAGAACACCACTATGAGCAGTCTTGGCGAAATGACTCAACGTCTGCCTCTCTCTCTCACAAAAACTAATATCGGAATATGGTGGAAACGTGAACGTATTGAACAATGAAATCTGACATAGGTCCAATATATACCCAAAGGAGGATCTTTGAGTTGCGTAGGGGAATTAAATACACGTAACTGCTGGAATAAATTCTGTGACATAAATGTCACAACATGGGGGCATTAATCATCTGGACTTTAGAGATGCCTTGTCCAGATTCGATGAACAAAAGCAGGTTTGTTCGTTTGCCTCAGGATACCCTCCAAATTTTCTAAATTCATTCACAAATTTTCCAACCTTATTGACACTCCCACTTTTACAGCCAAACTTACAATCGATTTGCCATATTAGCATATGGGAGTCATCATTTTGATGATCGAAAATGTTTACTTTATAAAAAAAAAAATCAAAATAGTAACAATGCCAAAATTCATATTGATCGGATGTCGTAAATGCATGATTGGAACACATTTGTACGTAACTAACTCACACAAAAGATAAATGTGTTCCGGTCATGCATTTATGGACATCAGCTAAATATGAATTTTGGCATGATTACTATTTTCAACATGCTCTGTAAAGTGAATGTTTTAAATCATCAAAATGATAAAGGTTGCATACTATAATATGGCAAATCGGTTGTAAGTTTAGTTGTAAAAGTGGGAATTTTTAATTTTTTTCTTTAATTTTTGTTTCAATTTTTTCCTTGAAAATATAGAATCAAGAGGGGATGATAGAAGCTAGATATGAGCTTTGGCCTGCTTCATAGTCCATGCATGTTTCCTCCAAAACGAGTAAACACTGCAAGATTTCATCAATATATATATTTTTATAACTGAGGAATAACTCTACAACTGAGCCACAATTGGATCCGACTGCGTAACCCAAATCTCGAAAGAACTAGTCCGGCCATACCGGTCACGATTCTCCAATTACTATCAGAGTACTCATCCGATGGGCAATCAAATTCCTGACCAAGGGAAGTATTCCCAAAGTGAGTCATTCAACAATATTTTTGGCTTTTTATGATTTAGATTCTTGAACTGGGGTAGGAAGTCTTTGATTTGTAATGATGTGGTTTCTTTGATTGGTTGGAGGGCCTTTATATCTCTTTGATTAGTTGGAGGGACCCTTGCTCTCGACTGTACGTAGTGTTTGAGAGCTTCTATTTCCACACACTTTTTTAATTATCTCAGTACACAAACCTTTTAAAATTCTAAATAGCAGGTACGGGCCGGGACTTGCATGTGACATTCCACGACACTATTTTAGGCCCCAAGCCGATTCTCCAACCCCACCCTTGAACCGCCTTTTTTAACCAAGCTACTTTCTCTTGTGTTTTCTATATCCGTTTTGTTTTGATTAAAAACAAGATGACTGTTTTCTTCACAACGGGAGGAGGGAAAAGGAAGTCAGGAGCTGACAATGGGGTTGGAGAGGGAATTAATGAGATTGTCGAGATAGTTTGGGTAGAGGTGGAGATGGCACGGTGGGACTTAGGAGTGGTGGCGCAAGTTATGGAACTTTGGGTGGTGGGAGATCGGGTGGTAACATACGTAGTTGGAATGGTGGTACAAACTAGCAATGGAGCTAAGGTAATGCAAAGGATTGAAGTGGGATGAGGTGAGTGGGTGTTCTTATCGAACTTTTTGATTGATGTCAAAAATAATAAAATGAATAAGGGTTACAATATATCATGGCATGTCAAATGAAATGAAAAAGGGTGTGAAAATAGAAGCTCTCTGTTGTTCTGTGTCATAGTGGTGTATGACACATAAAGACCAAAATGACCTTCACTGATATGATCATCATCTATCTTTCTTTTTGTTGATGGCACATCATTTCATACATCCAAGGTGGTGGATATTGGGGGAGACTAAAGAAAATGATGGTTGATAATGATATGTTAATTTCAATACAAAAACAGTATAGGAAAGTTGACAGAAAAGTTGGTTTTAAATGAATTGGAGGGTCCATGAAGGAGAGAGCAATGCATGTGCAAAAGCCTTCTGGACCATGTATTTGATGTGAGACTCATCAAAAAATAAATTTCTCCACGAAAAGAAGTTACATAATCACACTCTCAACAATGATTAGAACAATACTTGTCAAATTTGTGGGTTAAATTAGGAAGATGTTATACCGCCTCGCGTTTATGTCAAAGAATTTCTGATTAATGAAAATAGAAGAAAGAGTGTTTATATAACTCCAACTCCTAATCGGAAAGAGGGGGTTTAACAATACTTATGAGGTAGTCATTGAGGGGTAATTTGCTCCAACTGATACATAATAGGCAAATTAGTATTCCTTTCAAAACTTTGCGGGGCAAACTGTCAAAAACCTCTACTTGAGTGAAAAATACCTATGTCTTTTCAAGTGGAAATTGAACATTCAGAACCAAATTAATTTAGTGGTCCCATTTGTTTGCTTTATGGCTTTGCTAAATATATATATGATGGGCGTACCCATAAGGTGGTACCTACAATTTTGTTCCTTTCAAAACATTTAATACGTCTCCCACTAGTGGAACATATGTTTAAAAAAAAAAAAAAAAAAACCTAGTGGGACATAGAGGGGTCAAGAAGGGTGAAAATGTGGCAAGCAGGCGGTGGAATTGGACCGTTAGAGTTAGTCGAGATGTGGGTAAGTTAGCCCAGAAATCTGAGTTTGTTTTTAAAGAGAAAAAAGGTAAAACGTGAATGTTCAGAAAAAAAGACGAGAGGGGAATGGGTAAAGGGTAAGATGTAAAATACATACAGAGACACATAAAAACTTAAAAAGTGACAATTAGCTGGTTTTGGGGGGACAATCAAAAGAAAAATAGAAAAAAGTAAAGGAAGGAGGAAATAGAAACATTCTTTCCCCCTGAAAGTAAAAGAAAGTTATGTGCCAAAAAAAAACAAAAGAAAGTTTTTTTTTTTTATTTATCCGAAAACAAAAGAAAGTCTGAGTAACAAATAATGTAAAATAGTACTAAAAACCACCACCTTAGATTTAATAATTCAATTTCAGATTTGCAAGTCACTACCGCATTGGCACACTTGTCGCCATCTTATTGGGACAGCTGTTTGGTTGAGTATGTAATCTTCTAAACTTTTTTTTTTCAACCGTGCTACTAGCACAGATTATCTTACACATATCTTGCACATATATTTTTGTGGGGCTCATATTAAGGTCTCACAAAATGATTCGAAATGCTCATCTTTTTTAAAATATTTTTTGGAGGGTTCCTGAGAAAAATCAGTTCCAACGGATATTGGTAAGGGCTTTCGCTCTACAAATTCTAAGAATGCCCTTACCGATATCCGTTAGAGTTGATTTTTTTCAGGAATCCTCCAAAAAAATATTTTAAAAAAGATGAGTGGTTCGGATCATTTTGTGAAACCCCGATATGGGCTCCACAAATATATGTGTAAAATATGTGCAAAATTATCTGTGTGAGAATCATTACCGGTTTTTTTTTCAACCCGCTACTTTTTTTTCCCAAACATGAACCTAGCATGGAAGAGTGCTTAGTGGTGCATTTAAAAGGAAAGAATTAGGCCCCGTTCCGCTTTCTCAAAAAAGTAACTTTTACAAAAAGAAGGTAATTTCAAACTCAAATATAATGAAAATGAAAATTGATTTTTCAAATTTTTTTGCACTGTTTAAAAGATCTCAACGGGATCTATCAAACAAGATCCATATTGGTAGGAAAATTATTTGTGTAAATATATGATTTTTGAGCTTGAAATTACCTTCTTTTTCAAAAAGTTGTCCATTTGAAGTGATTATTTTGTGCTCTTGGAGCACCAGTGACATAATTAATGATTTTTCGTACATTTGTGTCTAATAAAATAATGCCACTCATATAACTTCAGGTACCAAGAATTTCACGTAGTTATCTCATGCTCAATTTTTTGCGAGAAGCAGGGCCGGCCGAAGGTATTTGGATGTCCTAGGTCAAGTGGTGTAATAGTGCCCTACATAGAAGAATTTTTTTTTGCAAAAAAATACCCTACCAGGATTTGAACCCAAGCATTTTATGTGAAAAAACAAAACACTTTACCACTGAACCATCAAAGGAGTTTGTATTATAGTTACACAGAAAATATATATATTTATCTAGGAATGGGTGTCCCATTTTTCTCCCAAAATGTGGAGGTCCAAGGCGGCGGCCTCTTGGGCCTCTCCATTTGTCCGGCCCTGGCGACAAGTCATCATTCCTATTTGCCCTTTGTTTTATAACTGAGAAAAAGAAAATTTTGATTTCCTCCAACAATAGAGAGTTTACAGTTCATCCGATCGTTAATTGAGATATGTGCAAATAGGCTAAGACATCCGGTTATGAAAAAACTTTGTAGTGTAATTTTAATCGGACGCTCTAAATTTTGGAATGTGCATGTATCTCATAATTGTCTATACTTTTTTTTTCTTTTTGTTAAAGATGCAATTGCTTATATACTAGTACTACTTTATTGCATGTTGTTTTCTCCGGCTTGACATGATATAGCAGAGGGAGTATCTACGATGTATAGGGAGAGATTTTTGTCATTCTCCCATCTCTCTCTTGAAAAGAAGAAGATAGAGATGGGCCTTCTATTTTCGTTTTCTTTCTCTATCTAGTTTTATCCGCGTTTACTTTGGGGAGAGAGAGAGAGAGAGAGAGAGAGAGAGAGAGTTAGTTTTCCATACCTCTGTGTGTTTGGTCAAGGTCATTGGATGCACGTGGAAGCTCAGCGGGTAAATTCTTTGCTCTTCCTAGTTGGCAGGTGGTTTAATAATCAGTAAATTTGGATTAGATGATTGTGTATCTACATTTTTATATGTATATATCTCTATATCTGTATATATATATTTGATAATCCGTTGATACCCATCTTCCCACCCTCTTCAGTTCCTTCCTTCTCTGCGAACCATCTCTCTTCTTTTTCTTCTTCTCCTCCTCCATCGTAAGTTCTCTTGTTGTATTCGAATGTTCTTCTATTCGTTGAGGAATCTTCGAAATATTTTGTTTTTAAGTTTTTATTTTTTATTTTGTTGAATTTTAGTATAGTACACAAATGAGATGTCAATGAGAAACATATTATGATCTCGGTTTTGTCTAAAATTGCATGTATTAACCTTCGATATGGTAATTTTGTTGGATTACAGACTTTTGCTCAAATGGGTTTTGGAGGGACAATGTTTTGTGATCTGGGTTTGGTCTAAAGTTGCTGTTGTGATTGACCTTTGATATGCCTGTTGGATGTGGGTTTTTGCCTGGATCTTTAGTTAATCACTGTCATTTCCTTAGTTGGAATTGTATTGCCTTGTTCATAATTTGTGCTCCATCAATGCAGTGATTTTATTTTTTTGGTTGGCTTTACCGCAGTGGTTTTTTTTTTGCTCATGATAATATTGTCTTGAATTTCTGAATTATGAGTGCTGAGTCGTGCAACCTGGTGTCTGCCAGTTATCTTTGCATGAACCTCCTCCTAATTCTGGTTACTCTCTTTCGTTATTGTCTTCCCCTGTTTTTTTTTTTCTCCATGTTTGCTGTTTTGAGATTCATAATTCCTAACAAATTTGCAGCTAATGCATTTCTAAGGGAACATTTTGGACTAACAATTGATCCATTGTATTGTTGGTTGTCTCTAATCAGAGCTGTCCTTTAGATTAGAGCCATGGCTCTTTTTGGGGCACATAAAGATACAGGAGAGAAGAGGATTCATGAGAGTTTGGATGAGCTAAGAACAGATTTGGCAGACTATATAGCACAATTATCAGAAATATCGGTGAAGGAGCGCGGTGTTTTTGCCATTGCTTTATCTGGTGGTTCTCTCATTGGCTTGATGGGGTACCAATACTTTCCTTTACCAATGTTTATTTGTTTTCCGTTTTTCTTTTAAGTGGTCCTATGCATTTTGCTTGTATTTCTGGTTGAAATCAGGAAACTGTGTGAAGCTCCTTATAACAAGACTGTTGATTGGGCCAAGTGGTACATATTTTGGGCCGATGAGCGTGTTGTGGGTAAAAGTCATGCTGATAGCAATTATAAGCTGGCAAAGGATGGCCTTCTATCAAAGGTATTGGCTGATTGAATCAAGTTTAATGTACGCTCATACATCTAATTTGCTGCCCTTAGAGAATTAATGAGCTATTTGAGTGAAAGCCACCTCTTCTAATACAGTTTTTATCCTTATCTTACTCAGTGTTTGCTAATCCCAGTAATCAATACCAAATACTTCAAAACCACTTTGTGAAGAATGTTCTTTGGTCTGATCTGTGTTATATTCTTATCTTCTCCTATTTTGAGTATGTAATTGGTAGGTTGGTCAGATAAGGAGTACGGTCTTGCAAGTTCCCCTCTAGTAGAAAGTCCCTAGTTTCTTGATTGTGTTAGAAAAATAACTGTCAGTCCAAGAACTAGACACAATGGATAGGTTGCATATCAAACTACGATTTTCGAAGTTCAACTATTACTCAATGAATCACTGAAGCTTGCACGTTGTGTCATTTCACTAAACAGAACCTTTTTTGCTTCAGTTATGATTAGGTAACTTATGCCTTGTTCTCTTCCAAACTCAAAAAGAATTTTTCAAAAAATTCCCCCTAGATTCTCCCTACTTCTAACATTTCTCTCTCTATCTCTCTCCACTCATCACCCCTACAATTTTTCAAAATTTTTTTTAAAACGCCAACCAAACAAAGCATTATTGTTGTGAATCAGACGAAACATATATGTAGGCTCCCTCAATTTCAGGGACCAGCATTGAGGAATTATCTTTCCAGTGGCAAGTTTCTATGTTGGGGAAAGTAATTGCAAGTTCTCAATTTAATAGTTCCAACCTTTTGTGATACCTTAACGTCCTTTTTCTAGCCTATCTTCCACATGTTTCACTATGGTGTGGCAATAAATTTTGTTGAGGAAGCATCAATGCAGCAGTTTGTGTTGTTGACATGCTTTGACTTCCATGGCCTGTTAAAGCAGTTCAATGGACATCTTCTCTTAAATTTCCTGCCAACCACATAGCTTTGGCTTGTGGTAACCTTGGAAAATTAGTTGAGTAGGGAATTGTTTCCCCCGGGAAGTTTTGTTTTTTATGTGAGTGATTCATGTCAAAGATGGAATGAACTTTCAAGAAAGTATGCAACGTATATTTCTCATAGTGATTTTGGCTTCTATTCTTTATAGGTAGACTGATTTTGGGTAATACTTCACTAATTATTTTGTCTTGTCTTTGGTATTCATTGGTTGCCAGATTTATGAATGTAAACAATTTATGAAGTCTCTATGCCAAGTTTTTATCAAACAGAGACGATATGGACAACTACGGGAATGTTCATAACATAACGGAATTGAAAAACAGAAGAAAGATGAAAGATTGCCACAAAGGGAACCTTATAAATGTGCTGTTTTGTGTTTTTTCTGCCTCTTTTCATGAAGGAGTGGCATTTGGTAATGAGAAGGAAGGGATTGGTCAAATTTGGGGTTCTTTTTGTCATTTAGAGTGCTGTATGGTACAGTATCCATGGCATCCAACTACCAGTCTACTATCATCCAAGAACAAAAGGTTGTGTGATGTGGAGAAACTAAACCTTTGTGCTAAATACTTAGATTGGGATTCCTTGGAGTAGTACCTTCCCTGTTTACCTTTTTGTTTGCACCTTTGCTATTTCAGTTGTTGCAAGGGCCAAAGAAGCACTGACAAATTCCCATCCTCACGTTTCGGATGTTGACACGTTTTGCTGTGTTAGACACGGACACGGGACACACCGTGGACACGAGTCAGAGATGCTTGAACATGTATATGGTTTTTTCATATATGTTTTTTAGTCGGACATGCTGGGGCATGACACGTAATAACACGTTAGTGTAACATTAGGAGGTTATACGGTGGTAGTTGGCCAATTTCTTCCCTCGAGAGTAGTTGATGCAGCTGTGAATCTACTTCAGCAGTTCCAGCTAGACCTGTTCCAAGTAGCCTTTCTGTACTCAACTCGACATATGGTACCATTGGCCAAAAGAACCTGATGGAACATTTGCAACTAATTCCTATAGACTTTAAGGAGAAGTACTTAGTGTTCATACCATTGGAAAACTCCCTTGGTCTTGAACTTCTGCCAGAGTAGTCTGTATGGTTCAGGCGTCTTCATAATATGAATCGATGATGATTTGAAGGTTGAGAGAGGTTATATATAGTTCTAACTTCTAAGTTTGCTAGGATCACAAAATGTCTGTTATTTGACCAAGTATTTGATGAGGTATATTATTGAGAGAATACTCAGCTCAATTCAGGTCCCAATTTCTAAGCTTTATGCTTTGATGCATTTTCAAGGACATTGCTATCAACTGGATTAAGATAGTTGCAAGTAGCCATCTACTCCGTATTCCACGTCTTTAAACAACTAATTCAATGTCGATCCTGTGTTTATGTACATGTGGATGTTTATATGTTCTTATATTGTTACTTTATCTATTAGACAATATATTGAAGATGCTATGCATTCGTAATTTTCAGGTTCCAATTGTTCCCAGTCACGTACACTCAATCAACGACTCGGTTTCAGCTGAACAAGCTGCCAATGACTATGAATTTGTAATCAGACAGCTTGTAAGAACACGTGTGATCAATGTATCCGAGATCAACGACTGCCCTAAGTTCGACCTAATCCTTCTTGGAATGGGTCCTGACGGTCACGTTGCTTCATTATTCCCTAACCACCCCGTGCTGGATGAAAACAACGAATGGGTAACTTTCCTTACCGATTCACCCAAACCTCCGCCTGAGAGAATCACTTTCACTCTCCCTGTCATCAACTCCGCGTCCAACGTGGCCGTGGTTGTGACAGGTGGCAGCAAGTCGGAGGCCGTACACTTGGCATTTGATGATGAGGGTCCTGCCTGCCCGTCGTTGCCAGCAAGGATGGTTCGGCCTACCAAGGGTAAGTTGGTTTGGTTTCTGGACAAGGCGGCTAGTTCTAAACTTGACAGTGCTCAATTTTCCGAGTAGGGCCAAGCAGAGGTTTATATTTGTGATTCTCCTCTTCCGTAGGTTTCCTATCCTTTTTTGAGTTGGGTTATATGTCCTTTTTGGCATTTGTTCCTCTCTTTTGGAGGAGGTTGAGGAAGTGTGAGAATACTTTTGGAAGAAGAGGTGAATAAGTTTCAAGGCTTCAATACAAAAAGCTCTTCTCATTTTAGTCTCGAATTCGCTTACGTCTCAATTCCAGGTTCTTACAGATTCATCTTTTCCCTTTCGACGATGAAAAAGAAGAAAAACACTCATCAATATCTTCTCTTTCGATTCATTTATTGTTTTTCTCTCAAGATTGAGGGCGAGGGTTCTAGCTTGGATCATGAGTATAAAACACAGAATCTGTGGGGATTCTTGAACAGAATGCATGATTTGGAGGCCATTCTGGGATTCATGTCCTCTGTGCTGCTACTTCTTAGATACAAGGATTTAAGGAACTAAAAGCTGAAATATTGAAATTGAAAACACATGTTCCACAAATGAAAGTATAGTAATAGACTTTACTCTAATAAGTTGCTCTAAGCCACTTTCTGGAACCAATAGCATTTGAAAATACTTCATCACTAATGCAGGCAAGGAAACATCGTTTTTCACTTAGTACTTTCTAGGTCGGAGCGTAGACGAGCGACAAGAGCCCCCCCAGGAAACAGGAGAGTACAAGACTGCTGGCCTAAGAGAAGGCGGCCTCTCTCGGTAACCATGGCCCAATTTCTCCTTTCTTTTCCATTCCGGTCCTTCTTTTCAATTCCGGGGTTCTTATCTTATCAGGGGCCTAGAATGCTCAAAAGCCGGGGGAAGGAAGCCGAACCTCTGGTTGACCTCGACACATGAAAAGTTCTTGACGTCGAGGGATTTGAGATTCCGTAAGTAACCTTTCCGCGAATGGAAAGACGTGTCAATGTACCAGTTGAAAATCCTTCATCAAAATCAAAGTTTTAGCTACTTCACCTACTCTACTTTAAGATGCCCTCTAGTTGTCCAATGGGATGCATACTTCTTACATGAATGAGATCAGCACAGAAGATTTTTTTTTTCCCTCTAACAAGGAATATCCAAGTCAGGTCAGATTGGATCCACAACTGCAGAATATCTGCAACCGGCCGCCGGATCCACACCAACCTGATAGTTTATACTATTTTGGAGTTGAAATATTACTGTAACTGTTGGAATTCTTTATCAGCACCAGATCAGCATGATAAGCAGAGAGGAGGAAAAAGAAGCCAGAGAATCTTTGAAAAATGACTTATCTAAAATCTGCCATTATCCATACAGCTCATAATTGGTGTCGTACAAGTTAGCTGATATCCCAAGAAAGAATAACGAAAAACTATATGTTAAAAAAATAAGGAAATAAGTTCCCTGTACAAGAATTGCGAAATCCCGGCCTTTCAAAGGGATACTATGATCGAATTATAGGCTCCAGCGTCTGGTATTGTGTCTCAGTAATTTACCGCGTACCCTTTGGACTGGGTTCATCATTTTCTTCGATTCCTTCTTTTGGAGGGAAGTCACGTGTCATTGTCGTCAGCCATTAGTCGATTACGTACACAACAGTGAAGGGCATATTCGGCAGTCTGTTAATAATTTCCAACATTCTGCATGGGTGTAGCAAGGCCAAATTAGCACAACGGGAGGTTTTGTAACTTTGTTTCATAAGGAAACCATTGCGAAATCTACCAGAGCATCAGAGAAAAGAAAATAAGGGATGTGGTGGATTAGTTAAGGCCTATGAGGAACTCTAGCACCATTGTGCTCCTTGAGCTTATCTTGGAAGCCACATTTGTCACAAACATGATATAGAGAAGAACGAAGGCACGGCAAAAATTACTTTTAGCCGCTACGAATAGCATTTGGCCGCATCTGATTGCACTTGGCCACATCGAATTGCTCTTGGCCGCATCTAATTGCACTTGACCGCATCGAATTGCACTTAGCCGCATCGAATTGTACGTGGCCGCAAAGAATTACTCTTGGCCGCTACGAATTACTTTTGGCCGCATCGAATTGCAATGTGGCCAAGTGCAATTCAATGTGGCCAAGAGCAATTTGATGTGGCCAAGTGCAATTCAGCGTGGACAAAAGTAATTCGATGCAGCCAAGTGCAATTGTTTGTGGCCAAGAGTAAGTTTTTGTGGCCAATAGTAATTCTTCATGGCCAGGAGTAATTTTTCGTGGCCAGGAGTTATTTTTTGTGGCCAAGAGTAAGTCTTTGCAGCCAATAGGAATTCTTCACGGCTAGGAGTAATTCTTTGCGACCAAAAGTAATTCTTCGCGGTCAGAAGTAATACTTTGCGGCCAAGAGTAATTGTTCGCGGTCAGGAATAATTTTTTGTGGGCAAGAGTAATTCTTCGCATCGGATTCTTTTTCTTTTTAACTAATAGGTAAGAGAACAAAATTGTTGTTCGATACAACTTGAGCTGTTGGTTTGGATGATTTGAACTTTCATGATCTGTCTGGGATTGAAAATTGTAGATTTTTTGTTAGAGCCTTTTCGGTAGGCAGAGTTTCAAACTCTACTCCTTACTTAGTTATATGTAATCTTGGAACTATTTTGCTTTTCTATTTTTCTAGGCCAATAAAAGAAACAAGTGCTACAGAGGTGTCACTTTTGAGTGAGGGGACGTTCAAAAAATTGAATTTGAGTTGGAATCTCGTATGGTTATACATTCTTAATATCTCTTATGCTATCCCTGAATGCACCTAACTGAATTAAACAGATTTGGTAACATTTGTTGTGTTAGACTATTTTATGAAATTGGTTGGATTTGTTGGGAGAAGGGATTTTTTTCTAATTCACGATTATTTGTAATGCTTCTTTCGCATGAGGTGGGACCATACGTATATCCGAGATTCATCTTATGTGAGATGATGTTAAAAAACCGTTGTATTCACACAAAAAACTTTGGAAAAATGGAATTTGATACTTTATTTAAATTATGTTTAGAAAGCATTGCGCCGTGCCATTACTAGTATATGCATATGGACTAAAAATTGAGGCTTTTCCAAATTGGAGGCCATAAGCCGTGGTCTCAATGGCCTAGGCTTGGGCTGCCTCCTTGATAGGTGTGATGAACAAAGTTAGATCTGTTGTGATCTTTAGTGTCAAAATTGTAAGAGGTCTTGATGTTTATCCTGTGTTAAGACTTGAGCTTACTTGACAGAGAGAAACTTATTTACGGAGCTGAGCGATCTCAGCAGTCTTTTTGACAATTAATGTTCGGATTTTAAAAAAAATTATTCGGTAGAATAACTTATTTACGGACTCTTGAACAAGATATTGTATGGAGGGACCTTGGCCCACTCTCCCCTCGGAAGCTACGGTGATGGGCCGTTTGTCCGTCTCCGAGCAATGCTTATTTCACAAGAATAACTTCTTGTTGTGATGATCCCGACACACAACTGAACATCGATCCCATAGTGGGTGGAAACCACATTGGTCACATATAGTGCTGTAAATGAATCGAGCAGCTTGCGAGCTCTGCTCGTCTCACGATCCGAGCTTGAGTTTTTTGGCTTGTTTAATTAACGCCGTTTGACAAAAGCTCGCGCAGCTCATTAAAAGAGGCTCTGACAAAAGCTCGCGCGGCTCATTAAAAGAGGCTCTGCTCGATTAAAAATGCTTATTTAGTAAATGATGAAGCTCAACTCGTTAAGTCTCGAGCTGAGCTCGAACTTGACTTGTTCAGTAAACGAGCCGAGTTGAGCTCGATTTCACTCTTCTCATCCAGTCATCCCCCTCTGTTGTTGAGAGAGAGAGAGAGAGGGGGATGAGAAGAGTGAAATTGGTTTGGGAGGATCTCAGCCCTTGATTTAGGAGAAGATTTTGTGGCTTAATCCACAAAATGGAGCAAACAGGTTTTAAGGTAACTTGACAGGATCCAAGCCCACGGTTCAACTGGATAAAACACCATAGCTACCAGTCGAATGAAACCGTTCGTTCTCCGGAGCCGATAGAAGACATTACAGCTGGGATATATCCATCCACCCAAAAGGTATTCTTCCCAGAATATACATAAATGGATTTGTATGTGCGCCTATGTATTTTTTGGATCCGCTGTATGTGAGACGTCAAACCCAGAATGCAATTCTGTATATGTGTGCAATTTTAGCATTACCCAGGTGTTTTTTCATACGATTTCAACGAATTAGACAACTGGGTTATGTCCTTTTCGTACGAATTCAACGAATTAGACAACTAGGTTATGTCCTTTTCATACGATTTCAACGAATTAGACAACTGGGTTATGTCCATTTGGCTATTTTATCAACTTATGCTCCTGTTTTTGTAAATTGCAAGCAGTCAAATCTCTAGCTCATGTTGAGTCAATATTTATACGTGTTTCTGACTGTATTTGCAGTGCTGAAGTCCTCAGATGAACATTTTCAAACAGCTGGCACTCACCAAACATGGGTCTAGAGGGGCTGCCATTGAATCTTGTAGAGGTAGTCTAAACTCACTAGTTTGCTCGTTCACGATTGCAGTGGATATTCATTTTCTAATTGCACTGTAAGAAAGCAAGAAAATGTGGAGCTCCTGTTCATTATTCATCCATTTGATGTGGTTGTATGATTGGGTTTCCCAATTTGGAGTTAGGCCCCGTTCCGCTAAGGGTTTTATTTTTTAAGTACTTATTTCCCACTTTACGAGACGTGATTTTTTCGCAATACATCACCTTTAATTCAATAAATAAGTAGGATAGATTATAAATTGACGGAATGGGGCCTAAGATGATAAATTGACATTGTAGCATCAGAATAGGGGTCATCATAGTAGGATAGAAATTGGTGACCAACAAACGTTTCGAGCAGTAAAAGTTTCCAATACCAATGTCGAAGAACAGAAGTTTTCGATACCTAAATGTTATGTTACATAGACTCGCGTTGCATGCGTCCAAATGTCGGATTCATCTAATTCTGATTTTGAGCATAAGAGGGCACTACGAAAAGTATAATTCCTGAGTATAGTAAGAGAACTGTACACTTTAGTCTGACTCAAACATGGATACTGGATATGTTTCTTAAGTGAACGTCAAAGACTCAAAGTAAAATTATCCAACGCATATCCCATAGTATTATCCAAGTTTCAGAGGATCCAACATGAGTAGTTTACACAAATTTGAAAAGTCCATGTCATATAACGGAAATGTAACAGCCGTAATTTATTGCATGTCATATGTTCTTAATGAATGGAGGGTTCAGCTGCTTTCTTGATACTTGTATTTTCTGTGTGGCAGCATGCTTTTCTTTATTTCATTCCTTTCTACATACATCGGTGGAAGTTCATGTGCAAGAAGAGGAAGTTGTAATCGCTTTAGGAAGCAATGTGGGGGATAGACTTCACAATTTCAACGAAGCATTGCAGTTGATGAACAAGTCAGCCATACACATCACAAGGCATGCCTGCTTATACGAGACAGAACCTGCTTATGTGACGGATCAACCTCTCTTCCTCAACTCTGCTGTTAGAGGCATTACAAAACTCGGACCTCATGAACTATTGGGTGTGCTTAAGAAAATTGAGAAGGACTTGGGACGTTCTGATGGCATACGTTATGGCCCAAGACCAATTGACTTGGATATATTGTTCTATGGGAAATTCAAAATACAATCTGAGATTCTTACAGTCCCACATGAAAGAATATGGGAGAGGCCATTTGTAATGGCTCCATTGATGGATTTACTAGGATCATATGTGGATAGTGATAATGTTGCACGTTGGCATGCTTTATCTATCCATTCCGGTGGACTTTTTAAATCGTGGGAAAAACTTGGCGGTGAATCCCTCATAGGGAAAGATGGATTAAAACGCGTTTTGCCCATTGGAAATCACTTGTGGGACTGGTCACAAAGGACCTCTGTCATGGGCATCCTTAATCTTACCCCAGATAGTTTCAGCGACGGAGGGAAGTTTCAATCTGTCGAAGCTGCAGTTTCTCAGGTTCGTTCGATGATATCAGACGGAGCTGATATAATCGATCTTGGTGCACAATCGACACGGCCAATAGCAACTAGGGTATCTGCCGAAGAAGAATTAGATAGACTAATTCCAGTCCTAGAAGCTGTTATGAAAATGCCTGAGGTTGAGGGGAAACTTTTATCTGTGGATACCTTTTATTCAGAGGTTGCTTCAGAAGCAGTCGGAAAAGGAGCTCATATTGTAAATGACGTTTCAAGTGGACAATTAGACTCTAAAATGCTTAGTGTTGTCGCTGGCCTTAAGGTACCTTACATTGCCATGCACATGAGGGGGGACCCTTCTACGATGCAGAATAGTGAGAACTTGAAGTATGAAAATGTTTGCGAACAAGTTGCATCTGAGTTGTACTCGCGGGTTAGAGATGCAGAATTATCAGGTGTTCCAGCTTGGAGGATCATTATTGACCCAGGAATTGGATTCTCGAAGAATACTGAAAGTAATTTGGACCTTCTCAATGGCTTATCGAACATTCGTGCAGAGATTGGAAAGAGCAGTTTAGGTTTGTCTCATGCTCCTATGTTGATTGGACCTTCTAGGAAGACATTTTTAGGTGATGTTTGTTGTCGGCCTGCTGCAGTTGATAGAGATCCGGCAAGTGTTGCTTCTGTTACTGCTGGGGTTCTTGGTGGTGCAAATATTGTTAGAGTGCATAACGTTAGAGATTGTCTTGATGCTGTGAAGCTTTGTGATGCGATGCTGAAAAGGAGGAGGTCAATTTGATGATAAGAACTACTACATCAGAAAATACCACTTGATTCTATTTGTCGGATTCTCCTTGGAAAAGACTCATAAGTATTTTTTGGGGTTGCGAGTTGCTGACTGATGGTGTTTGAGGAACATTCCAACAAGACTTAGCATGATTGACAAATCAACCAACTCCTTGACAGCATCTTTAGTTTGATGCTTTTTTCAGCTGGTGTTGTGGAATCCCAACTGTCCATTACATGACGCTCCCACTGGCGATTGC
The DNA here is from genome assembly GCA_019656275.1 of Rhododendron kiyosumense. Lineage (NCBI taxonomy): Eukaryota > Viridiplantae > Streptophyta > Magnoliopsida > Ericales > Ericaceae > Rhododendron > Rhododendron kiyosumense. Next base: position 9,709 of record BPLS01000409.1, on the reverse strand, counting down.
TACATATCCGAGTTTCCCTCAAGATCTGCTTATTTCCATGCACGTAATGAGACATTTCCTTCTGTTGATTTATTTATTTTTTCCAGTGTGTCCCCTCTACATGCATGGAGGAAATCAGAGGTTGAATTTTGATGAGGATCACCGGTTAGTTTCTTTGACGAGTATTTGGCCTTTCCCACTGACATGGCTATTCGTTGGGCTATTTGGCTTCATAGAACAGTTCTCGTTTCATTGAAGTGAGCCTTTCTCACCTTGAAACATGACCTTTTGATAAAATTTTCGAAGTGCCAGAAAAAAAAAACATAACCTTGATACATAACCATTATCCGATGGAACCTCTGGGATTTCGTGTAGCTGATGATCCAGACTACGGCATTCCTGGTGGTGATGCTTCTTATTTGGATGCTAACCTGTTGTAGGCCTCTCCTCTGATGGTGCAAGGTAACTTGAATCTCTTAGCTTCGGCTTGCGTTGTTTTCAATGGGGCATCGTTTGAAAAGCCATGAGAATGCCATCTCTTTCTATGCTGCAACTGCCCATATGGCCAAAGCTAAGGCTGCGTTAGGAGGCTTTTTCGGCTGGATGCATCGAGAGATAGTGAAGCCAGAAATGGACATTTACCAATGATTCAACATATATTCCAGATCTTTTTTAGCTGTCTTGTATCACTACAGTGATTGGGATTCAAGAGGTTGTTTTTCACCATAGGAAGCAAAAAACAGTGATATGCTGGTAACACTGCCCTCAAGATAAAAACTGTGCGCGCAAAAGCAGCTGAGGTGCATGCAGATGGCACGTGTTTTCCATTATCTTTATCTGAGTAACATAATCAAACAGGTAAACAACATATGCAAGTCAAGGATCGCCAAAAATGCCATTTCCCACAAGATTTCACCACCCTCAGCCATCTGCTACCAAGTACTACCATAGAATTATTTGAAATTAAGAACCTGTGGAAATTGGAACATGCCTTTTCAAAAATGCAGATTAAAGTATAATACCACTGGATCATTCACACAAAAACCACTGGTTTTCAGCCACAATACTTCCAATAGCCTATATCTTTTCTGGTTGAACTCAACACGACTGTAACTGGTTGAATCTCCAACATCGTACATTTTGTTCCAATAGTATGAATCCATTGGAGCTGAAAAAGCAATCCAATAGTATGAATCCATTGGAGCTGAAAAAGCAATCGTAGGAAATGAAACCCTAATGGTTTTTCCAGCGTTGCCCCACTAAGAGCTAATCTGCTCCAACTTTCAAAACCTCAGCTTCAGCCATCGCCATTGGGTCGACCCTGCCCTCTGTCTCTTCTTCTTTTTCACCTTCTCGCTCCTGGGCCATTTTCTTTCTATGAAGTTCCTCAGCTTCCTCCATCGCAGCTTTATTCTCTGCCTGAATACGCTGCATTTCCTCTTCTTGTTGCTGCCGCTCAAACCATGTGTCAGCATCCGCCCAAACTGAGACATACGGAAAACAAAACAAGACACCGTTACAACCGGAAGAATACTGCTGTAACTCACACCCGGAACATACTTCAGCATAGTTAGCACAAGAGCTGAGGGGTAAATTGGAAAGTATTTTCTACCACACAAAAAGATTTGCTCACAATGCAAGTATCCAACAGCAAGCCCAAACCTCATAAGCACCAGCAGACTATATTTAACAAAGCACTTCAACTATTCGTATTCAGCGTCTCTTACTAGGCCAGAGACTTGAATATTGATACCAACTGGATAACAACTGGAAACAAGACGAGAAAATCAAAGAAACCTCTGTCCCAAAAACACCTTGACCATAACCCATTACATACCTTGATCATCCATTTAAATGATTGAACACACTGACTAAGGAATGAAATGTATAATCCTATTAAAAGTCCCCGTATGTCAAGCCTTATAGGCTCCTATGCTTTATACTTGTCATTATTTATTCAAGATTCATGATACTATGGAAGGCGGTATTTACTTAATCCAAGATCTCGTGATACCATGGAATGTTGTAATTATTTACACAAACACGCATACACACACCCTACATAACAAATTATAAAAGCATTAAGAGTGTGGCATTTTATTACATGAGAAACAATTTAGAAGACAGTGTCCTGAACAATGTCAAGATCGACTTCAAGATATTGAGGATGTCGTATTTGTCCCCAATTGTCACTTCTACAGTTTTTCACACATGGTTCATGAGAAACGTATCATTATCCTTTTAGCATGTCTGTATGGTAAAAGTTCCATTCTTTTTTATCTCCAGAGTCTTCACACTATCTCTAGGTAATCTGAATTCCATCTTTTGGTTCAAAGTACAAACTAAATCTTTTCACCCTTTTAGCCCTAAAAACTAATCACAATCCAGAACTCGAACAGCTAAGGGATGTACATCGTAGTAATACAATGCAAGCCTAACCAGATATCCGTACATATGCTAATACACAGCTGTAGACTTAAGAAAACTACGGTCAGCATTTAGAGGCGAAAAAGGAATGAATGTACATACAGATACAAATATATTCATAACAAAGGGGCAAATTCTCTCATTTACTACAAACTGAAACTTTTCATCTTCTAACTGATGAAATCAAATCATTTGTATCGAAAATGCCTTTGTACCTCTGTTCCGGTGAAATTTCAGCAACGTGATCGCACAAATGACTATGAGACTATGACTGGTATCTTTTGTGCGACCGTGCGTCTTAAAATCCAGGGGAATAGATATACCGGTACGAGGACAAAGAGGTACATATGACCCTACTGCGCTAACTACAAAAACCCTAAACCCTTGAACACCAAAGACAACCCAGAATTAAGACATAAATATCACTAAGCAAACAAACATTACCCCAAAAACAGTATTCATACATGCGTATGTAGATTAGTAGACTACTAGACGTATATCCAATTGTAGTCTATCGAGGTGATAAACGAATCAAACCAGTTATTTGTTCCTTAGTAGCACGAAGCGGGAGCGGAGGCACCTAGAAGCTCCTAAGGTTGGGAACGCCTAAGAAGTGTATATAGATTTCATATAAATACGGATATAAAGTATCTTTAAATACTTAACCATTGAAGGAAAAGTGATTACTTATGAGAATTTTCATGATCTTAAAGGATACTTATAGGAAGTTAGATATTTTCAATTTGCCAAACTTCTTGAGTGATAAGATTTTCATATTTTTATTTCCACAATAGCATACCTCCCTTAAGAATAAGAGAATAGTTGCCTTAACCACCCAATAAGCTCCCATGTTAGTTGGGAGCGAGCTCCCGTCTCAAGGGGAGCGAGCTCCCGTCAAGCTCCCATCTTGGGAGCGCCGATTCGTGCTCCCGTCTTGGGAGCGCACCCATTTTAGAAGAATCCTGCAACTAAGATTTGTTCAAACTCGGTTTGTAAACTTAACAAGCTTCAAAACATGTTCAACGAGATGATCTTGAGCTTTAATCAAGCCGAACTCGATCCATTCTCGGGTAGCTTGACTTTTTGTACCTCGTAGGCTGAACAAGTCCATTAGTAGCTTTTTCGAGCTTAGTTTAAATTAAAAGCTTAACTAGCATCGAAGAATTGTTCAAGCTTGGTTTATTTACGCAACAAAGTGATCTTGAATGAGCATTTAACGAACGAACGAACACGAGCTTGAACTCGTACCTTTGCGTTTATCAGCCCTAATTATAGAAAGAGATATGTAAGAGGAGTAGAGTTAGGGTTTTGGGTAAAAAACTTACGGGGCTGAGCGGCCCAACCCTGCTCCCCACCCTTGATTTTCTCGGGCAGGGCGTAATTGACGGTGAGAACACGGCCGTAGAGCTCTGCGCCGTCCATGTTGTCCATGGCGGCGACGGCGTCCTCTTTCTCCAAGAAGGTAACGAAGCCGAAGGACCTGTGCTTCTGGGTGGCCTGGTCCAGCGGCGTCTTGACGTCTTTAATGTCCCCGAACGGTATGAACGCCGCGTGCAGTATCGACTCGTTCACGTCCTCCGCTAGACCCCCTGAATACAAACACATACATACACACGCGTTGATATGTACTGATATAGATTGATTATTGATGTTTGCGTATTGATAGGAGTGAGAGGAATTGAGTGATTACCTACGTAGAGAGTGTTCTTCTGAACAGGTTGATTCGTCATTGGAAAGGAGTGAGTACTGGAGTTCTACGAATCCTCTCTCTCTCTCTCTCTCTCTCTCTCTTCTTGCAGCGTTCAGTTTCTTCTGGGCTCTAAATAGAACGAAGAACGAACAACTTTATATTCCATGTTCTTGTGTGGGTCCACGGAAATTGGGCCACCCCGCTTCAATTAGGAAAAATGACCGCTCAGAACATGTTTTGATAATTAATACATTTTAAAGACATGCTAAGAAAATTATTAATGAAAAAAATGTTCTTAGCGGTATTAATTATCGAAACACGTCATTGGCCATCATTTTCCCCTTCAATTATGACCCCTAGGTTTGGAGGGATTATTCAATACCTTGGCCACGGCCCACGGTGTGGTGCCAGGGCCGGCCCAAAGATTTTTAGTATTGTAGGTCTAATAAAAAAAATGTGCCCTCAAAAAGTTAATACTTAACAATTTTTACAACAACAATCATAATATAAGAAAGTCAAATCAATATAAAGTTTTAATAATCATTACATACGAATGAGATGATAGTTTGGGTTAACTCATTACCTTCAATTGGGCATTTTTTTCCCATTCTATTGGGTTTAAAACGAGTTCTATTCAAACCCAAGTATTAAAAATAGGAAAATTTTCAAAATGACACCTGAATTTTCACTCCAATGTCACCGAAACACCTAGATTTCATTTTATTTCAATTAAACACCTGGACTTACAAAATCCAAAAAATGAGGCACCTGTCGTTAGCCTCCATCCATTCCGTTAACAAAATTGTTGATGTGGCATACATCATCCGTTAACTGGCCTCACTTTACATGTTAAGAAGTAAAAGATATGCACACAATCAAAAACCTCACCCTTTCACTATGCTAGATCCATCGTCACTTCCACTTTTAGAACCCTTCTAATTTCCTTTGCTTTCCCATCAACTGAATCCACAATGTCTCCCAAATTCGGCTCGATTTCTTCAACAATCCTTGATTTTGAAACTAAATCTCTAGAATCCAGCTTGACCTCAGATGTGGGTCCCTCCTCCGTTTCTCGCTCCTCCCCAACCTCTCAGCTCTATTGACATCTCCATTTCTTGATCCTCTCCGACCTTCTCAGCTATTGCCATCCTCTATTTCTCGCTCCTCTTCGTCTCTAACTTCGACTTTTTCACACCATCTAAAACCGGAAAGACCCAACCCATTTGTTGAACTCGGAGCAAAACGATTTGGGTTTGATTTGTTTAAGGAAATGGGGGCAAAACAGATTTTAGGGCAAAATAAACTGGTTTTGACCCAAAGGTAGGGCCGGCGGCACAATTTGGAGGAAATGGGTCGGTGAGCTCCAACTTGGTTGATGCCAACGACTTTAGAAGAGGACGGTTCGTGGGTCTCGATTGCGGGTGTTCTTCTTACGGATGAACATTGGGCTGGAACGCGATTTGCCTCTGCTTCGACCACCGAAATTGCTCCTAAGAAACCTCATCGTGGCGGTAGAAACTTCTCCAATTGGTCTATTGAAGGGGACTAGATTGGAGATTTGTGGGCTTTTGATTTTTTTTTTGTGTGGTGATCTGTGGAGTTTTGATTGTGCGCACAATTAAAAGGTGAAGAAAAGTGAAGTAGGGTGGTGTTGGGTTGTAATTGTGCGCATTTCATGTGCTTCTTAACATGTGAAATGGGTCAACTTAACGGGTAAAGTGTGGTACATCAGCAATTTTGTGAATGGAATGGATAGAGGCTAACGGCAGGTGCCTCATTTTGGAGATTTTGTAAGTCCAGGGGTTTAATTGAAATAAAATAAAGTCTAGGTGTTTCTGTGACATTGCAGTGAAAGTTCAAGCGCCATTTTGAGATTTCCCCTTAAATATATTGGAGTACCTCTAAAAAATTTGAGATTTTTGGAATGCCCAGGCCTCTTGGGCCTTGGCTGGCCCTGCGTGATGTCTCAAGCCATTTTTCACCACACAGTAAGTGGGGTCTACGTAATTTCCTTGGGCCCCACACTAATATGTGGTGTAAAATTGGCTTGGGATACAACGTGATGGTGCCCCAAGAGCATTGAATGATGTTTCCTAGGTTTGCCCCATAATACATGGGCCAATATGATGGGTCGGGTCGGCATGATTAGTCGGCGTTTCCTTTTGGTAGGATCTTCCAATTTTGCTCGAGCCTTGCAACACACAGACAATCTGTGCACAGATTTTGTTGTGAGACCTACCACGGGTCTTACACAAATTATCCGAGCCATTCATTAAATGTAAAACATTTTTTCAAGGGTCCTCGTAAAAAATATGCTCAATCTGGTACCTATAGATGCTTCATCCAACCATCTAACTTTTCATTCAGATTTCCGGATAATGAAAAGTTATATGGTTGGATCAAGCATCTATAGGTATCGGATTGAGCTTATTTTTTTACGGGGACTCTTGAAATAATGTTTTACATTTAATGAACGACTCAGATGATTTGTGTGAGACCCGTGGTAGGCCCCACAACGAAATCTGTGCACAGATTGTATGTGTGTGTAGACTTTCTGATTTTGCTCTCAATTCAATTCGAAAAGGTGGGGTGCAGGCGAGGTGAACTCCCGACCTGGTAGATGGAGGAGCTCCAAAGGAGCAAGCTCAACCACTAAGCTATTCTATTCGACAGGCTCTTTCACGCTTCTCACTTCGTCATCGTTGACGTAAACGCATAATGTAAGAGCATACGCAACTCCTATACAACTGTCGATTTTTTTTTTCAGTGGAGTATGTTTCGAAAAGGACTTGTGAATATAGATGGAGCCAGAGAGGTTTGTATGCTTAAAATTGAGCACACAACTCTCATGTGGTTTGGACCAAGTGCAAAACTTTACAGCTCCTTTGAATGGAGGGGTGAGAGAAGAAAAGAAAGGGTTGTGTTTTCTCACCACTCCAACCAAACAATCGTGAGAAATTAGATTTTCAGGACAATTTCTGACGACGGGAACGGTCTCTAGCAAAGCTCCGGCGACCAAGATATCTCAACTCCCGCGACCAAGCACACTGTCTCCCATCTCCGGCGACCAAAGGGGGTGTCTGTCTCTCAACCCCGGCGATTGCACATCACTCCGTGGCCCGCACGCACTCTTCTCTCACGGAATCGCACCAAAATCGGTGAGAAATGAGAACGGGGTGTAAGGGGTTCTCGTCTCCCTCCCTTTCTCATCATCTCTCGCCTGCTACACCATCCAAACGCCAGAGGTGTTCCTCTCTCCCTCAAACTCCTTTCTTTTCTCGCGAAGTCGCTCCATCCAAAGGAGGTGTTAGCTAATCAAGATACTAATAGTTCCTCATTCAAACGCCCTGAACCTCATTGGTGTCACAACTCTTATTATTAAGAATAAAGAAACATGACCATCAAATTCAATATCCAACTCCTCAAATCGGTATGAATAATACTGATTACAGTTTAAATCGATCAAAATTGGTGACCGTAGTAATAAAAATTGTCGCCCCTTCACTTCCTTCGCAAATACAAGAAGCCAATGACCACGGATACACCGGCAGCTGCAACCGGAACGGCCCAGTATTGCTTTGTCAGGTCTTTGAGCTTCTGGGCGATTTCTGATGGCTGCTTCTTGGAGCAAATTTCAAGTTCTGGGATGGCAGGAGAGGTTGGATCAAGCTCCCCAATGCAGAAGGTTTCCATTAGCTCTCTTGCGGTTTTGCTATGCCCAGCATCTTCAAAATCGTCTGTGGCATCTTTCCCTTCATTGAAAAAACACAATCCCAAGTCAGACAACAGAAACCTACATCTTCCGATCAATTAAGTTTTTAAGGTGGCCACTTGATGGTGCATTTATGGTAAATCGGGTTTCCACTACAATGCATAGAAATATGTACCAGTTGCGGCAATGATAACATCATCTCCACCCGGGTGCTCATCCAAATAAGTTGACACATCATAAACCTGAGACATGGTAGAAGATGCAAAATGTAAGGATCCGAAAAGGCGTCACTAGTTTGGGAAAAGATTGATAAAAGTATGAAAGGAATTAAAACATGAGACTTCTTTTTCATATCTCTATTATGCTACATCTTCAGCATCATGTTTGCATCCTACTACTGCAGCACATTCTCCAGCTTTAGACACCTTCACCATTTACTGGCATTTAGTGATTATACAACCTAAAGCACACACTAATACTCCTGTTGGACAACCAACACCAAAGCTATATGTGGTAAGCTGGTAATACCAATCTCCTACTATTAAGTAGCAACATGCATCTAAAATCACAAAAATTTAAACACACCTAATTGGAAGAAACTCAAGAATGACTTTGGCGGGGGAAGACAGCATGGAAACTGGGAAAATAAGCACCTAGTTATAGTGTGGAATCAGTTGATTTAGTTCTGATAAGTGATAACCAGGAAATTAAAAAGAATTTAATTCTTGAAGAACAGATTTGTGCATACTAGAAGTACTCTATGCTGCTGTGTATAACCAACCATGCCGTGTAGAGCAGCCTACATGTTTGAGTAATTGATAAAAGGGCCAGGCCGAAACAATATTGCCATCCCTCGACTAGGGCATGCGCAAATGGGGTCACCCTGGAATGGGGAAGTCTAAAGCAGGAGATCTCAATTCAATTCCTTGCTTGGGGACCGGACCCAGCAAAGCCCCTGTGCTAGGGTGCTTCCTCCCATGGTGATAACCCTTCAAGTTTCAGTTGGAAGATTATTGTTTCCACTAGGAGAAAACAGGGCATATGCAAGAAAATTGGGGTCATCCAAAACAGCTAATGGTTGATAGTATACCAAAAGACACAGAATCTGGTGCACAGAAAAGCCTTCCGCCCAAAAAGGTAGTTAATCACAAAGTTACAAGCCACATCAAAGATAACAGAAGGTAGACTAGCTAATAGCTACGTATCCATTATCCTGCACATCAAAACACCTTCTAGTTCAAACTTCAGACACAAATCACATCACGTAAGACATAGGTTGATATGATCCATTAAGTTGTCTCAAAATTTGCATACTTTCAACCTTACAATGGAAGCACCTCGTAGAGGACAGATTGATGAATGACCAATGATTTAATTTTGCCAGGGTTGAACAGTCAAGGATGTAAGATTTCAGGAAGGGACAGTGTTATAGGAGGAACATTCACGAGCCTATGCCATCTTGATAAGCTCAATTCAATTCCACTAGCCCTAAAATACTAATGATTAACTTCTTCTAAGCCAATTCTTCGTCAAAATTAAGCTACATATACCCAAAGAAACTAAGAATTACCCATTGGTTTCAGCTGCAGATTTTAGATTCCGAATTTTAGTAAAAATTGAGGAACATGTTTGTTGTAGCTGTGAGATTATGTGAATTTCATTCCTTTTTTGAGAAGAATCTCAAAAGCTTCCCAAATCCAGCTTTAAGTTTTTAAATTTGATTCCTTTTTAGCTTTCCAGAATCCATAGAATCCGAATATCCGTTATCTACAATTTTTGACAAACACTCCAAGCTGATATTGAAAAGCTAGAATTTCAAAATCTATAAAAATAATTTCTCGCAAACGCGCACTTAACTCTTAACAACATTACAACCAGCAGCCAAAGGGAAAAAAAAAAAA
>BPLS01000408.1:0-11247 GCA_019656275.1 Rhododendron kiyosumense | reverse complement strand
GTATCCTTGTACCTTAAGCAGCAAACTCTTGCATGAAACTGCAGAAAGAGATATTGAAGCTTGGGAACTAGTACGTCTTCTTTTCCTTCTTTGATATTGATCTGTTAAGTTTGATTTTGTTCTGGTTTCTTACAATCTTGTGTATTCTGTTCTCATTATCATCAGATCAGTAACAATATATTACGGAAGTATAGTGGACCTGTTGATATCTGTTTGTCCCTTGTTTATGCCACAATGTATCAAAATGGAGAGTTGCATTGTCTGCTGAATGAACATCCAAATAGAAGCTATAATGCAATGGCCCAACACAGGAGCCAGTGGATTTGGTACGTGTGCTTTCTTATCTGTTCCAAAATCCAAGGGAAGAAGGAAAGATAGCCCAACCTTCTGCCTTGTTATATGGGATTGGCTGATTAGCTTTGGCAAGCATCTGTACAAACTTCCAGTAATTAAGCTTTTGTGCTTGGTAGACTTTCATTGCAAACATTATTCGCCATGTTCTAAAGCTGTGATTTTTTGAATTAGCTCTTAACTAAGTGTCACAGGGCATTTTTTCACATTATGGTAGTCTTAATGAGTCCTCTGAGGCCTGTTGACCCGATTAATGGTGTATCTCCTTGGACCGTGGGTTGGAAGATGCTTTTTTGTTGCATCGAGGATGATGTTTGATTTGTCAAGAGGCTTGGGACTATTAGTGCAAAGGGATTGCTAATTCCCCAAAATGGTGGGATTAGCAGTACCACCTACTGCAGGGTATTGCCAATCCAATCCCCTTGGACTGCCCACCTCAACTTTTCCAAAACGGTCTAATTTTATCCTACCCTTGTGTTATATCGTATCCCCATTAAACTAATCCCGCAAAATGTCATACGTTATATAGTAATCTTCTGGTAATGGTGTTACGGATCTGGTTGAATCCCTCAAACCCATACATGATGCACAGTTATCAGACATGGCCTAAGGGTAGGTTAACAAAGCTTAAAGTGGTTTTATTTTCCATGCATCAACCAGTTTTATATAAAACCATTCCAAGCTTGCTGGTTTTCAAAATCCAGTGTATAATTTGTTTGAACGTTTTCTTGTCTATTCTGCAGGTTTCGCAAGCTTTTTGTGGTGTTTTCGAGTTATACTTACGTGAACACTCTGAAGAAGATCAACTAGTGTACACTGCATGTGTTCATTCTTTGTTAGCATTTTTCGAGCTTTCTCCAGTAGCTCAATGTGAAAACAGATGGCTTCTTGTTTTATTGCCATCAGAAGTTCCATTCATATTTGACGATGTACCCTTTTCCTCTTTATCAATGCAATAGAAAATATGGAAGATGGAAATTGAAAATCATAAGCTAGTGTGTGCCTTGTGTTTTCTAATTACAGTAGTACTTTGCTAGTTGTATATCCATATGAAAAATTCACCACTTTTTTATGGGAAGTGATTTTCGTACTTTTTTTTTTGAAAGGGCACTCCATTTTTGTCCCTTAGTGAAACTTTTGTGTGTAATTTTTCATTAAAGGACAAAAAGTGTAGTGCATATATCAAAAAAGGAAATCTGAAAATCATTTCCCTTTTTTTATATAGTACTAGAAAGAAGACATGGAGCTTTTCCAAATGGAGTCTTGGGCAATGGCATGTACACAACGTAACGTGACTGATATATTGTACAAGATTTTAAAGGAAACGTAATTGGAATCGCTTATTTACACACTGGGAAAAATGCCACCATCGTGACTTAATATTTGGCAAATGTGGTAACGACGTCAATTTCAAATACTGTAGGTTACCGCAAACAAAACTCTTGTAGATATATTTCCTCTTATTTTCTTCATTGCCAAAGGTGCTTGAAAGACTCGGAATATTATAAATCCCGCCACCATTCTGTTTAAACAGCCATTTGACTCCCTCCTTGATGACCCTGTCACTCGTAAGACATGTACGGTCCTTTTTTTTTTTTTTTGTGGCAAAAAGACTCCGAACAATCTCAAACAGGCACACGAGAGAGAGAGAGAGAGAGAGAGAGAGAGAGAGAGAGAGAGAGAGGCCATGAAGGTACCGTACAAAACCACAAAGATAGAGGGAGGGAACAAAAATTGAAAAACAGAAGAAGAAAAACCCGATGTGATCGATACATTACCTGGTTCATAGCATAATGCCCTGCAAATAGAATTCATTCCTGGGACACCCACATATTTCTTGATTGGTCCTTCCTGAATTAAACTCAAATTAAGATAAATTGTGCCCCAACAAGCAGAGATAACATACATACTTGATACTTGCAACAGCTGTCTGTTACTAGCATTTATACCAACCATTAAAACATGTATGCAAATGAAATGCACAGGATTGCAAGGAGGAAAAAATTGCCCCAGCGTAACACATTGCTCAGGGATCATGATAGCGTAAATGAATTGCCTTAGGATAACTCATCTTCAAGAATAATTATGAGAAAGATAAGTAGAACGGATAAATTGTACAGATCACTTCTTTTGGGCTGAAAATGGGTCATAGTTGTCAGGTGACTACAATGGGCTATTGTATCTCAAACACAACAGTGCTCATCATACAGACCCATTTTCAGCCCAAAAGAAGTGTTTCTCATAATGACATGGATGGGCGTAGCTATGGGCAGTGTCGGAACCAGAATTTTTATTTAGGGGATTTATGACAATCTTAAATGCATGCAATACTTAGTTGGGATTTACTGTTTCATCCACTGACCTTAGATCCACATCAAAATCTCATATGGCTAATATCCGGATGGTCGGCCATGCACTTAACAAATTCTTTGCCGGAACCAATCACTTTCTATTTTGACAACATTACACAACTGATATCCTTTTTACTGTCTAATATGACAACATTCCACAACTGATATCCTTTTTCTATACTTGATATACAACAAAAGTCATCGTTTAAATTCTCAGCAGAAATAAAGGACAAACAATAATATGTATGCAAAAGAAATCTCATCTCTTTCTTCCTTGAAGCAAACACAAACTTCACCCAACTTCTTCAATAGTCTTCTTGAAGCATAGGTCTAGTGGCATTTATGGGTTTAAGGTCTGGATCAGTCGGTATGCTTGTATTTGTACATGAGCTATAGTGGCTATACTCATCTTTAGAAGTTGGAGTATCAGTAGTTATAAAACCTGTCACTTCATCAAGTTTCCAATCAGTCAAGTATCCAGGCCGCGAAATATCAGAACTAACTTCGATGTCTCCTGAAAGCATTGCCACTGCACGTGACATGGAGGGGCGTAGCTGTGGGGATGTCTGGGTGCACAAAAGAGCTACTCCTATAACTTGTTTTACTTCCTCTTCATTGAATTCTGATAAATTGGCATCTGCTAACTCAACTGCATGGTTGCTTTCATAGAGATGCCAAGCCTATAAGGAGCAAAGAATAAAATGTCATAAGATCCAAGATGGGTGGAATTTTACTAGCACTGAATTATGTAATTGGACGGGCAGAGCCAGAATTTGTGGGTTGTGGAGTCAAATACCGAGATTCATATGATTAGGTCGTGTGTGGCAATAATAAAGGGGACATATTGTAATTTCTTCGGGCAATTTGGCAATATTGTTGGGTCCTTGGTAGAATACTAGAATACCAGTCAAGAATCAAGACCGTAACTATTTTAAGGGGTGTTTCCAACTCAGTAATAGTCACCAGCTGCCTCTGGCATGTGGAGCATTTGCTGCAAATCTCAATGGCAGAGGCGCAGCGCCATGATATGCATTCAAATTTGCAGAAATATTGAAATGATAAGGGATGTTTTTTGCCTATAGCATTTGAACGAATTGCATTGTTTTCATAGTGTTGAACCAAGGAATGTAATTTAATTGGCACACTAATATATAATTTGGTAAGCAAGAAAACTAAAGAAAATGGAATTTAACCACCTTATTATAACTTTATATCCCCAATCTAAAAAGGAAAATGCTAATCTCCGCCCATTAGGCGTAGGATAATGAATAGAAAGTATATCGATATCCGGAAAAAGTGTATTAATATCTGTGAAATGTATATTGATATCCGAACTTATTTGTCATTGTATACTTAGTATCTTCTGCCTAGTGGGTGGTGGTTAGCAATACCGATCTAAAAAAGGAATGATCTTCCCATTTATTCCTTCTGTTTATACACTTTTGCAGTATAATTAGCTGAGCGAAAACTTCATATCTTGGTCCAAAAGAATTAGCAAAGTGTCCAATATGGCCTCTTAAATTTTGCTACATTTCACTAACACTGCTTAAATGGGTTTCGAAAAAGTGCATTTTTGCTTTTGAGAGCAATACCTAAGTGATTTAAAACTTTAGTGATTGTACCAATAACCCTATCTGCATATGAGCAAATGATGGACATGTAAAGGATATCCCATCTATGATGCTCCCAAGTGGTTTGGGAGGATCATGCTCCCAAGTCGTTTTTTTCTTATTATATATGATAAGTGCTGACAGCAACGTGGTAAATGCCTTCAACAAGTATAGTAAGTGTTTCCTTAAGGAATTGTACCCATGTAACACAGTAAGTGTTGCCTTAAGGAATGGTATATAAAACATGTTTTTGTGGTAAGTAATACTATGTTTTTTTGTCAAAAATTCTTAAAAGCATCTCGATTTTAGCAAATCCACTCTACTTTTTGTGAGTGGTTTTGATCTAAGGGCTGTAATTTACCTACTTTTCAATCTAAGGGGCCATATTAATTGGAGTATCATGCTCCCATACCATTAGGGAGCATTGTAGAAGTTTTGCTGAGGAGCCAGTGATTTACATCATTTGTTCACAAGCAGATGTATACTAAAGAAGTGAATGATTCAAATGGATGTATACTAAAGTGAATATGTATGCAATTGCAATGTTCCAAAGAAAAAATATTTATTCTTGCAAAACGGAAGTGATGAATCCTGTTTTTCCTTCTGTTGCGTACTAAAAGAAGAGTTATTTCATACCCATTCAAGAAGACATGTCTGTTCTTCTTCCAAGCTTGAGTCAGAATTTCGCCTTCCACTGACAATCTCAAGAGCTACAACACCAAATCCATACACATCAGCCTTTTCTGTAAGCTGCCCCCGCATCGCATACTCAGGTGCAAGATACCCACTACATCAGTAACCATGAAAAGTTAATTGCTGCTAAGATGTTACTTTGGCTATAAAAACCAAAAGATATAAGCTAATCAATAAAAGGAAAGCATATACAGAGATTGACTGCTGGGATTCTTACATTGTCCCCGCAACACGAGTGCTTATGTGTGTCTTTTTGTCATCATAAAGTTTGGCCAAACCGAAATCCGAAATTTTGGAGTTGAGGTCAGAGTCAAGAAGAATATTGCTGGCTTTCACATCTCTGTGTACTATGCGAAGCCGTGATTCCTCATGAAGATAAGCAAGACCTCTTGCTACTCCCAAGCATATATTGAAACGAATGGGCCAGTTAAGACACAAACTTGTCTTCCCTGCTTAACAAATGCCAAACAGTTAAAACGCATCAGTTATTCACCATATTCAGACACTATAATTTACATCATCAGAAAAGGTGATGTCCTGTACCAAACAATGCTTGATCGAGACTCTTGTTTTCGAGATACTCATAAACAAGAAGTCGTTTCTCCCCCTCAATGCAGCATCCATACAATTTCACAAGATTCCTGTGTTGAACAGTAGATATTGTAGCGATCTCTGCAACAAATTGACTCTTTCCTTGGTGGGATGCCACAGATAGTTGTTTGACAGCAATAAGCCTCCCATCATTAAGTGTTCCCTATAGAACATGAAATAATAAAATTTTGAGATAAATTGTCTACTCCCAACCATGGTTTCTGATCTGATGAAAAGGTAAAATGGTATGGCTATGGACCAGTTGATAGCTATTCTAAGCAAACCATCTACAACAGCAAGATTTGTAGTTTCCATAGTCTTATGCTAACAAAAATCAATGGCAGAAATGTCATGGTACAATAAAAAGGAAAAAAAGACGGAAGTGGCATCCAAGTGAGCCAGACAATTGGTGCTATTTCATAAAAGCAATATGAAATTGTTTGACGACAGCCTTTCTTTTATTAGAAGGATGCTTACCTTAAAAACGGGTCCAAAGCCTCCCTCCCCAAGTTTGTTTGCAGGATTAAAATCTTCTGTTGCAGCCTTTAGTTCAGCATAGCTGAAAGTGTACGGCCTAGCTTCAATCCCTGAGAGCTCTGCAAGTATAGTAAAAATCCTTGTTTGTGAATATCCAAGGAAGTTAATACTCAGGCTTGTGATAAGTGACCTAAGCATTTAGCAACCCGATGCTGAGAGTAAAACAAGTATACAAACAAAGGCACATGCAATTTAAAGCAGCATTCAGAAATCATTTCCACTAAAAGAGTAGACTGTAGAGCCACAAATGGGACAATAACGATTATGTTGGGGGGCAAAAATCAGACTGCAGTAATAAGCTAGGTAGGCTTTCTTTCCCTTTTTGTAATTTTACCTTCATCCTCATTCTGGCGTGCCCTTCTTTTCCGATGAACGAAACAACATAATGCAAGTGCAGACAGAAAGCATATAACTCCAACAGGTACAGAAATTCCGACGATCAAGCCAGTCTTGCTCTTCTTACTGCTGGTTGGAGGTTTGTTACTAACAGTGGGGATGAAGTCTGCTAAAAAAAGATTAGTTGTCATAACTTGGCGTCAATATACTCAAATATCATGAGTAAGTTTCTCAGTCGCATTTAATGTTTTTGAATCATATTACCTGGGGTGGCAATGATTGCTGAAATAGAAGGTCCATATGTACCTTGACTAGGCACACAACAAGTCCCTTTACCAGCCCAAAAGAGATGGATTTCAAGGTAGTTTTCAGATACCGGAGCCTTGAATTCCTTCTGTACAGCTTGGAAAGAGGTCCCACCTGCCTCCTTTCGTATGTCAAAATCCTTCCACACCAGATTCCCCTATAATGACCAAGTTCAGCATTAAAAAGGACAAAAAACAAAAAATATATAAATAAGAAGTAGACGAGACAACATGAACAAAAAAAAGGCTAACTAAAGTTGGATAGACACAAAGCATATATCACAGACCTGGATGTATATATCAAAAACACGCCTTCCGACACTTGTCCAATCTGGAGGATTGAGGATGGATATCTCTGCAAACTGGAGACTCACGTTATAATTTCCATTCTCAAGCCCTAGCCCATAGTATCTCAGTGATCCAGCAGATATTCGTGCTGTCTGGAAAAGCTCTGAGTCCAAGGTATTTGCGATCTGAGATGAAGAATTACTCGTGTACAGGGCATTGTTGTTCTCGCCGAAGCGTCCAACATTACTTACTGCCCACCTTTTTGTACCAGTCACGTAATATGTAGCCGGACCAAGAGCCTCGTTATCCCTCTCATACACAATCTGATTGGTTCTGGATGTAATCTGTGGACCACCACACTTAATTGACAAGTTGTAATCTGTAAACAAGGGGAAAAAAAAACCTTCAGATTGAGTTGTACAAACTAGAGTTTTTGGTCAAATGAACATGGTGTACAACCACAATACAAGACAGAGTGCACCGCGAACAAAGCAGGTCTACAACACGATAACTGTTAGCTAAAGGCCCCAGCTATGCATATCAAGCAGTCTAACAGTTACTAGTCCTAGTTGACCAACTTCTAGAATCGATAGCATATGGCCATTAATATTCTCCTCAAAGGAACACCAATCTAACATAGACAGTCCTCTTTTCACCTCATGTTGTGGATGTAAATTTTCTAGTCTCTAATCACGATAACGGGAAGTTCAAAACTGCACTTACAGATTGGCGAATTCCTATAGCAGGGAAAGTTCCTTTGAAGACAGCTAAATCCTGAAGGCATAACCCTGAAAGCAGAAGGATCGCATATCAATTACAAAGGTAAGATGTCTGATAAATCTAAGCAGCATCAAGCTCTAGAACTTTCGTTAGCTTTTTTCCAAAACGTTACTGATGCTAACACGTACGGCCGAAATGTTTAATGGGTTCAACAGAAAACAGGCGGTCTCAAAATGTAAGTTAAACTTTTTGTTGGAAACCGAGGTGAGTGTTCGATTCATAGATGTTCTTCAATTGGATAGAACTTGAGATATTGAACTGTGACTTCATGTCGATGGGCAATAACGGCCAATGGCTGGACTTAGTGTCGTGCTCTGACTTTGTCTTCGTGTCGATTCATTGGCTTTATGCCAAAATTGATGACTTCGTGTCTAGACACTGACTTCGTGTTGATTTGTTGACTTGGTATCAATTATTTTCTTACGCTTATTTATCGGTGATATCAGATTTACTGAGGAACATCCATGTCTCATATACACTCTTGGAACTCGTTCTGGGTCCAGTTTTGCGGGTATAGGTCAGTGTCCACCACAGGTCATGTTGTGCGGTTGTAACTCACTCGGGGAAACGTGGTTGAGGCCTGTGGGAGTCTTGTCTCCCGGCCAGTAGTTGATGTGTATAGCATATTCAGCCTACTACACGATGGACTATTCAGAATCTTCCAAAACAACTGCAGTTCCCTAACTGTACTTTTGCCAAGTGAACCAATTTCTTTAACGTAGGGGAAAGCCAATTAGCTTCACCTCTAGCAATATGGCCTACTCACAGACTCAAACTATGTAGATTTCAAACTTAGTGCAGAAGGACACAGAAAATGAGGTTAGGCAATTGTACCAGTGGAACTGAAAAGATGGTACCATGGTAAATCTGTTGAGTTATTGGAGTATACTTATTACCGGGAAAAGAAATCTCTTACAAACACTGAATTCTGTGCTTTTGAAGGTGAAGAGAAGGTGTGTTTCAGACCGAGGTAAATGGACGTACAAATGTGGACATGCATGGGTGTCTTTAGTTAATGGATAATCATACAGTATATCACATCCAACTCACACTATCATTACTCCAGAGCGCAGAACAGAAGTACAAGGTACAAAAGTTAAAAACCACAACTATGCACTACAATCTCATTGAACTGCATACGGGAAGTGTGGGAGAATAAATAAACTTAGAACGTCGATAAGATCAATGTAATATCCCATATCTTTGCACCAGAAAAAAGATACAACCACAATACACCATTTACGTTTAGCACGTTATGCCAAAATACTATAAACACTCTCAAATATAACAGCACTATCATACATGTTTGGCTAGCTCATGGTGTTCAACACAAAAAATCATGGGATATCACTCAACTTTAGTTTACCATCATTGAATGTTCAGATGTTATGGAGTAACATGAAAACATGTACAGTAGGGAGGGAATCACCTGTTGTTTGAACTTTCAATTGTGAAGTTATTCGCAACCAAGTTGCTACATATGACAACCCAGAAAATATCAATGTTAGCTTCGAGAGAGTAAAATCAATGCAGAAGATTTTAAAAAGTAGAGAATGTCATCTTAACACCCTATTACAGGATGCCAGCATGTGACTTGTTTTGGAAATAAGAACACAAACAGAAAGAGAAACAATAAACGTACAGTTGCAAGTCTTGTTGGCTAATCCAAGAAGGAAAGCTCCCAGACAATTCATTGTATGACAAATCTCTGCAGGCAATTACATAATAGAAATTTCAATCGATCTTCCAAACCTATAGAACAGATCACTTGGTTAATCTTAAACCTAAGCACCGAAGTCTTGGATTTTATCCAAAGCCTTACATGCTAACGCAATTACATGAATCATTATCCACCAGTTTCCAAAACCACTTCGTCCAAAGACACAACCTCTCTAGTTGTTACCCCATGTCTCCCCATACGCTTCAACACGGTAAGAATGCCATCATTACCCCCAAAAAAAAACAAAAAAAAAAAAACCCTAGAAATAAAGAGACTTGCTTACACAACCTTTGTACTTTTATGGTTGCCTTCCCTAATATAGCATTTTCTAGCATGTGGTAGCAGGGTTGTAAAACAAATGTCACTCCCAATAGAACTTTATGGCAGCAAAAAATAAATTCTGGGAAATGATATTAGCACTCCAAAAATTGATGCAGGTACAAAGGAAAGTGACTTTGGAGTTATACTGATTTTGGAGTGCCTTCATGAATTTTTGGAGTGCCAATATCATTTCCCTAAATTCTTCTGATTTTACAAAAGCATGAAACTATTAGAAACTTTATATTTAACAGGAAAAAAAAAAATCCTCCATGATAATTACGGACCACAGGCGGAAAGAACTTCACCACTTGCATACATTCTAATTGGACTATGGACCATTATGTTAGATTTACTTACACATACAGAAGAGACGAACTCTTTTGTGCAGGAAGGGGGCCAGTCAATTTATTATTCCCAAGAAACCTGCATATGTAGAAATTAGTTCAAGCAATAAACAGAAGATGTTGGAGAGATTTTCCACAACCGAGCACAAGATGTTTATTACAAGTAAGAGAGAGAGCTCAAATTGAATAGTGAATCAGGAATCTGTCCAGTTAAATTGTTGAAGCTCAGATCCCTGGAACATTAGACAAAACATGGTCGTAAGAAATATGAAGTAAATTTCGTAATGATAAATGTAAAGAACCAAAAATAATTTGGGGTCTGGTTTCGACTCCGTCTTCCTCAACCTGATTATAAACTTGGCAGGTTGAAGTATAGCGGAGCCAACCCAAAATTAAAACCAATAAGCAACATACAGTTGTGACAAACTTCGGTAATCTCCAATATTGGATGGAATAAATCCAGAAATATTGTTATTGCTCAAAATTCTGCAGGACAAGAAACCACATGGTCAATATGTATAGTCTTGTAAAAAACAGTGGAGGAGCATGCCAATGAAATATTAGTACAGAACAGATTCGTCAGCTATAACCATATCATCTTACAAGACATTCAGAGACTTCATATCCTTAAGAAACGCCAGTGAGGAGCTTCCATTAGATAAATCACTAATTCTCCTGTTGCATTTTGTAACACAAAAGAGATGATTCGCTTCATTATATCCAACATATGCTAAATCTGAACAAACACTTTTGAAAGAGTACTTGGTACTCACAAGTTCTCCATCAAGGTTAGTTTGGAAAATGATGATGGTATCGCACCTCCAAAGGAATTGCCCTGAAACCTCCTATAGAAATCTCAAGTATAATGAATTTATTTAGTTCTAAAACAAAGGAACCTGAGTATCATTATAAATGGAAAAAAAGAAATACATCTTAGTTACCAGGCACTGCTATTTATTTAGCTTAAAGTGATCCTACCATCTGAGTATGATAATTGAAATAGAGAAGATTGCTTACAAG
>BPLS01000407.1:0-15624 GCA_019656275.1 Rhododendron kiyosumense | reverse complement strand
GAACAATTATCTACAATAAATAGGGATTCCCGTTCAATAGCAAAGAAGTAGCTACTTACTTATCTAGAATTTTTATTTCTTAAGTACTTATTCTCTATTTTACAAGATACATCACTTTTAATTTCAAAAAATAACTACTTATTTTAGTTAGCGGAACGAGGTTTAATAAAATGTTATTTTTTTCGATAAAAAAAAATTTCCTTGAGCCTCTGTACACGATGAAATTTTTCCGAGATATTTTTGGCTGGTAAAGCTCGTAAGCAAGTTCATAAAATCTTATTTTTCTTGATTAAAAAAAAATTCCTTGAGCCTATGTACATGATGAAATTTTTACCAGATATTTTTGGCTTGTAAAGCTTGTAAGCAAGTTCAAATTCGACTCAAATCTAGACAAACTTGGCTTGAGCTTTACTCATCAAATTTTTTTTCAATTCAATCTCAAGCTTGAATTTACTAGTAGTAGAATATTCATATAGGGTAATTCTATTTGCAACTACAAATTTACTGTACGTAGCCTGTTTTAAAATAAATCACTTTCGGACAAAAATGCCCTTAGTAGACAAAAATACAAACATACAACCACTCCTCTCCTTTGTTTGTCTCAGTCATCTTCTTCCTCCCTTTCACCTCCCACCCACAATAGACGAAATTTGCAAGCTCCCACCTCCCACCACAAACCCATTCCACCTCTAACATTCACCTCCTACCACCTAACTCTCAATGGAAACCTCTATTGCTTAACCTGCTTAACCTAAAAACGGCTATGGTGAACCGCAAAATTTCGGATTACAGGGACCCGGTTTATGGTGGACTATAATATATACACAAACAACTATGGTGGGCTGCTTAACGTAAAACCTCAATTACACAAAATAACGTTTAGGTTAACAAATATGCAAACATGGAAGTTGAATTTTCAGTCTCTTTCTGTCCTGACATTGTTAGATTCATAAACTCGAATTTTTTCCACATTTTCGAGCTCTAGAATCTAAATATGATAAATAATTTCAAGTTGTAATATCTGAAATTCAAATATCCGTTCGGATTTTAATGTCTAAAATTTTTAATTACTTTTGTGTTCTTGTATCCAAATTTTTATACAATTTTCGGATCTATGTCTATGAATGAAACTAGTACAGCCAATATATATGAAGCTCCAAACATTGCGCATTATGGTTATGTGCTAGATGAATTTTTAAGGAAGTGAACATCTTTGGTATTACTAAATATACAACGCTGTAGGTGGAAAAAATCAAGTAGTGCTCTGAATAGCACAATATCGTAACGGCTACTCATGCCTCTTGACCGGAACCCTAGTTCGTCGTCGGAACCCTAATCTGCAAAACAAACAAGGAGTGAGCGCACCTTTGCCTCTCGTGGCAAAGGTCCTCCGATGCCTAAGTTAGTATCTCGAACTAGCAGAAAAACCCTAATTATCAGTAGGAAAACAATATGAATGCAGTGTATTTCGTACCTTTTATCTCTAGGTTTATCTCATATTTATAGATTCATAGATGCTTGCTGCCTAAGCATCCCTGTTGCCCTAGAATTCCTATCTCGTATAGGAAACCCAGGATATCTAGGATTCTCGTTCCCTTACCAGTTCATTACCTTAGTCCTTTTAGGACTCTTTTTCATAACTGGCCGAACATTCCATTCCCGTTGGGTATCTTTCCCAGATCCTACATTCTCGGGATCTTATTCCTTAACGGAATTCCACTGTTTTTGGAACCTTCCAGAGTGTTCCTTCTGCTCTAACACTTTGATTGGAGTTCTTTCCTTGTTCGGCTATCTCATCGCCAAACAGACTGCCGGGACCAGTCACTTCACATGCAACTTGTCCTTTATCAATTACTTGGACCAGTGTTTTCTCAGGAGCTCTCCCCCTGTTCGGCCTTTTCATTGTCGGACAAGCTACTTAGACCAGTGACTTCACATGTCACTGTTCCTTTATTAGTCTATTGGTTCAATAACTTCTAATGTTTACTGGAACAAGACCCCGTGCAACCTTCCTAGACCAATGACTTTTCATGTCACTAGTCCATATTGTAACGACCCTGATTTTTTGTGAATAAAAATTTCGTTAAATATTTGAATTTTTTTTTTACTTGGTTTTGCTTTTAAAATCTCATTTTTATTTATTTACTTTTTTCAAAGTTACTTTCCCAGATTTCTTATTGGTGTTCATGCATGCAAACCTATGAATAATAGCCTTGAACCTAATTACTTTTTCCAAAGTTACTTTTCTAGATTCCTTGTAGATGTTCATGCATGCAAGCCTAGGATTAATAGCCTTGAACCTAATTACTTTTTCCAAAGTTACTTTTCTAGATTCCTTGTAGGTGTTCATGCATGCAAGCCTAGGATTAATAGCCTTGAACCTAATTACTTTTTCCAAAGTTACTTTCCTAGATTCTTCCTATATACATATATATATATGTATATATATGTGTGTGTGTGTGTGAGCACATGGGGAGAGAGAGAGAGAGAGAGAGGGTGCATGTGCCTACTTTATCCTAGAAAGTTATGCTTCCTTCACTTTTTAACCTCTAAGCCTAATTACCACATGACAACCCATTCCTAGACTATAATTATCTAGGATTTGCCTAAAAAGCTTAAAATTCTACTTGTCTTATATAGCCTTAAGCCTATAATGAAAAAGACAAGTCATGGCATGCTTGAAAAGCTTGATTGGGCAAGACCATGGAACAAATCCATGGGAAAGAGAGAGAGGGAGATTTTCGGCCATTGTAGAGAGAGAGAGAGAGAGAGAGAGAGAGAGAGAGAGAGAGAGAGAGAGAGAGAGAGAGCCAATGTTTTGCTATAAATAGGACCCCTCACTTACCATTCAACTCACACCTTCCAACTATTCAACTTCTCTCTCTAGAAATCCTTGCATTCTTCTTCGTTCTTACTTTGTTCTTGGTGTCCTTGAGTTTCTTCTTGAATTCTTCAAGAAACTCAGAAGAAACTCAACCTAGACTGCCACCAAACCACCACTCGACCACCCTCTCGATCCAAAAAGTTTAGTAGTTTAGCCAAGAACTAGTTTCAAGAGAAACCTCTCTCTTTCGAAGCTACCGGAAGACCACCGTAAGAAGTTACTCCGTCCAACCACTGACTCGCTACCACCAAGAAGAATGGTAGAATACTTCTAACTACTTTCTCTAAGTATAAAATTCGTATACGTAGATCCCTCCGTACTCTAGGAAACTATATTCACGTTTTGATGTTTAAAAATGCATGACAAGTAGCAACTTGTTTTACTAAAACTTCGAAAGAAAGTATGATCTTGTTGAATAACTTGACTTTATTTTTCGGTAAAACATATGTTGTGTTGAACTTCCCAAAAAGAAAGAACAGAAATTTGAAGGATAAGAATTTAACGCTTGATTAAAAGTACTCGTATTTTGATCTTAAGGATGGTTATGAGAATGCATATGTGACTACTTGCATTAATTGTGGTTGTGTGATAAAGCATAAGTGGTCTCCACTCCAAAGGCATCCGTACATGTGGCGTTATGCTTTAAGGTGCGATTTCAGCATAATGAATAACATAGAGTTGGATGATTTTGCTAGTTTAGTTTCAAGATTACAATGAATGATTTATGTGTACTTACGTGAAAAGTCTTACCGCAGAGTTTATGCATGTAACGAGACACAGAAACTGAGAAGGTAGAAACATGAGACCTAGGGTGTATAAAAGGCAAGATAAGTTTTGAAACCACAATGGGGCCAGACTTGGCAGCGCATTGTGTGGTGTGTGTGTGTGTGAAAACGTTTTTGAAAAACCCAATGAGAACCCAGACCGACGGAATCATTGTGGGATATTTGTGAACCCGGACAGGCGGAACCAAGGGTTTGAATTGTGGATTGGTTATCCGTGGAGAGGAACCAATGCCAAATTCAATGTTTTTGTGTGCCAATGGGAACCCGAGACGGCGGAACCATTGTGAGGATACTCAGGAGACCGGAACGGCGGAACCAAGGTTGGGTGTATTAAAAACGATTTTTGAGATGTTGATGAAAATGATGACACGGTCTACGATGAGTCGCGTAGGAGAAACTCAGAAAATTATGGACACCAACGTTAGTTGAGTAGTGAATGTGGATATGTCATTATTAACTGTCTTGTTAGACATGCAAGTACTATGTGGAAATCGTTAATTTTATGATCTAATGTTTTGTAAGTTTAAGGGATAGTGGGTATGATTTATTCTATTGAGCTCCTGTAACTCATGGTGTTACCTTTGGTGACCCTGATATATTATATCGGTGGCGACACTGATATAATATGTCAGACTTTGTAGATGAACAGGAAGAACTTTACACTTTGGAGGCTTATGGAGCCAAGGAACTGGCTCAGATGGAGGAACAGGCGGAGCAGTAGATAGGAACCCTAGTTTCCCCTCCTTTTGTTGAATAAAAGTACTCTTGTGAGAGTTATGATGTAATAATGAGCTAGACTCTATTTTAGTTTCCAATAAAATTGTCTATTTAACGTACCCAAAAATTATGGGCATTACAAATATCACCGAACACCGTCTTAAACGAAGACTGTCCCTATTATTGTTATACCATGGTCCCTCGTACCACATGTTTGGGTCCTCTTTGAGCTTGTTTGGGATTATCTCCCTACAAACGCACACACCATATGCGCAATGTATTTAATGCTGGATAATAACACGCATTGTTAAAATGCGCTATAATACCATTTTTTTTTTTACCAGTTGCTGTATAATACATATACATTTTTTCATTTGGTTCAGAATATTGTTGCATAAATAAGAAAGTGGACATCTTCGAGTTCATAAGTTAAAAAATGGTCAAGACTTTCGAGTTCATAAGTGCGAAATTTTTCAATACTTTTGAGTTCATAAGTTCGAAAATGGTCAAGACTTTCGAGTTCATAAGTTCAAAAATTTTCAATATTTTTGAGTTTATAAGTTAGAAAATTACAAGCTGAATCAGACTCCAAAATTTGAAGAAATCCAAATATAATAATTGCTTAACTTAAACACTGTTTTATGAAATTTTGGATTCTAATATCCAAACAAAGTCTAATATGAGAAATCAGTTCGTCACAATAAAATGTAGATTTCATATTAAAAGTTTGTAACTCCCAATTTCTAAACCAATTCGTACCCAAACGTATAAAATATGGTGAATTTTAAGTTTTGGATTCGAACATTAGCGTATAATTAGGGATGATCATTTTAATCGAAAAACCGAAACAACCGACCGAACCGAAAACTTTTTTCCTAATTCGGTCGGTTTTATTTTTTCCTCTGTTCGGTTCGGTTTTAAGTTTTTGAAAACCGAATGAATCGGTTCAGTTTCGGTTTTTTTAAAAATTAACCGAACCGAACCGAACCGAACCGATAATATTAAAGGATTATAATTTTAATCCTGGCCGTTGGGTGTATCATATATATAGACCCTAAAATACCTAATGCATCTGGTAATCCACTTTTTTCCCATCGCCGACCTCTCACTACCTACTCCACGCTGAAGATGAAACCCTAAAATCTCTCTCTCTCAACTCGACACAGCCATCCGCTCATCCAGCCATAGCCTGATCTCTCTCTCTCTCTCTCTCTCTCTCTGCTCACGAAGGAGAGCCGATCGTTCGTTTCTCTCCTCGTACGAAGAACAAATCAAAGATACCAAGTTCGAAATTCAAAATACTCGAAAGGTTTGTCAATACACTCTCTCCAATAGGTTTATTTACCATCCCCCTTGTTTTGTATGCGAAATCTGGTTTTTGTATCATAAATTTTTAACGTGTACCCATTTATGTGGTGCACTGGTGCTGCAGAAATGTTGTAGTTGTTCCTGTTAGGTTCCAGAGAGTACTTGGTGGCATTTTTAGTTCTTTTGTTGGGCTCTGTATTGGAGTATTTTGATTCAAATGGGAATGTACTAAATTACTAATGGTGGAACCATGGAACAAAGATATTTACTGCTGGTGATCTCTAATTTCTGAATTTGTGCTTCCTTTTTCTTTTCTTTTTTTACTTAATTTGAAGGTGTAATGGTCTAATGTGACAGCGGGCTTTAGAGTCCTAATATTATGTGGTTTATGACTGAAGTTTGGGCCTTTTTTATTATGTAGAGCATAATTTATTTTTTGGGCTTTTTTGGACAAAGGTTTTTGCTTGGGCCCAAAATATGTTTTTGGCCCAGTTAAGTAAAAACCGACCAAACCGACCGAACCGAACCGAATCAAAACAAACCGAACCGATCGGTTTTCATAAAAAATAATGTGTCGGTTCCTAATATTTGAAAACCGATTTAATTGATTCGGTTCAAAAAGTGCCAAAAAACCGACCGAACCGAACCGAAATCATCCCTACATATAATGGAGTTGGTAATGGTGGGTCGATACTAGCGGCGGTGGTGGTGCGGCAGTCATGGAAGTTTTGGTGCAACAGTTGGGCCATTGTCTGATGTGTCAACGTAGAGGGGGGTGGGGGATGGTGTTCGTTTGTATACTATGTGACGGAGATGAGGTTTTGGGTATAAGAAGGGTAATTTAGGAAGTTTAGGGGAATTTGTTCAGTTATACTCTCTTCGTCTCATTTTTATTGTTCATTTTTGAATTGCTTATATCTTTCAATCTATAATATTTTTAATAATTTTGAAAACTTTATATTATAAAACTAATCGAGATATTTCAAACAAGATCTATATTATATATTTTTAAGATCCATTCTAAAAGATATAAGCAAAAGACATAAAAAAGACAAATAGAATAATGAACAATAAAAATGGGACGGAGAGAGTATATAGCAAATTGTTACAAGATTTATGGGTTTGATTTAGCACATGCTACATATAATAATTTGGCAGTTGCAAATAGTCGAACCCTATTCGGACAACTGTTAGCTCAGATGACATCGCATGAAATGACGCCGCATTGTTCCTACTTCCCCCTGTCTTGAGAGAAAAGAAAAGAAAAGAAAAGAAAAGCCAAGCCAAGATCTTCCCTCTCATGAAAAAGGAGCATATCCGATTTGTGTGAAGAGCCCTAGTTCTCTCTCTCTCTGATTCAATCACAATGGCAAATTGGTCTCCTTACGACAATAATGGCGGGTCAGCACCTCTCTCTCTCTATTGCGTACACATACATACATGCGCAAGTGCTTACATGTATCTGTCCGTTCTCTCTATGTTTTTCATTCGTTGTTGATGTTTACTGTGCCCTTGTATGTGCAGAACTTGTGTTGCGATTGCGGGCGCCAATTACTGCGTGATTGCGGCCGACACCCGAATGTCCACCGGTTACAGTATTCTCACTCGTGATTACTCCAAAATCTGTAAATTGTACGCTCCCTTCGTTTATTTTTTTCTTTTATTTTCACTTCAAAAAAAGGGTCACTCACTATACCTGTTTTTCTGACTTTCTGTTTACTTTGTTTACGAGTTGAAATATTCCCACAGTTTGTAGGAATAGTGGTTTGAAATTTGACTATTCACCCAACAAATAAGCAGAAAGACTTATTTTTTGGTGTGTTGTTTGATTGAAACTTTATGTGACTTATGGTTAACTACTTGAAAATAAAATGCAATGTTGGCCCTCAGCTGAGGGCTATGAAATTTGAAAATTCCTACAGGTCCAATTGCATCCCAAAATATCTATCTATATTATACGCAAATATATTGTGCCACCAAAAGCCTCCAATTCTAATTTCTTGGAAAATTTTATTTTAAAAAATTGAGAGGGGAAGAACATGTGGAGAGGGGTCGGGGATTTTGAGAGAGAGAGATTCCTAGGAAGTGGAAAGTTGGGCTTTACTATATATAGAAGATTTGTTTACAGTTTTTTTTTTTTTTTGGAAAAATGATTCTCACACCCTTATTTGATGCATGCACTCCTTTTCTCATCTTTTAGTGGAATAATTGCATAGATAAGTTTCACTGAAAAACAAGAAATGGAGTGTATATATCAAAATGGGGAGTGTGAAAATAATTGCCCATTTTTAATTGAATTGAGTTTCATTTTACTCACATCAAATTGTTAATTCATAAGAGTAGACATATCTTCCCATGCATAGAACGGGAACAACGCTAGTTACAGAATGAAAAAGTGACAGAAACTAGGTATGTACTCGTGATTGCATCTTTGTAGTATCTGTCCGCAAGCTTATGCATAGTGCACACGGTATCCTTGAGACCTGAATATGACTAGTTTGCTTGAGGTTTTTATGAAGCCATCTTTTGAACATCTGATCGACGGACGTGGCAAATAAAAAACACTGACTTTTTAGTCTCTATGTTGTGGGATCTTGAGTTGAAAGTTTCTAGACTGAAAACTGAACGTTATTGATTCATGAACATGGACACTTGTGGACGAAAGAAATATTTGATAACAAATTAGTGGATGACAGAAGTCTCTGTTGCTTCACCCCTTCTGATAATGTGGCTCGTTACAAAGAATTAACATGCTTATGCCATTGTTCTCACGACTTAGACTTACCCCCAACATGGGTAAGCTATATTCATATGGAGGAGTCCATTTGCTGAGTAATTTTTTCTGCTGCCTTTCAATTCAATTGCATTTACATTGACCTTGTAGAGCAGACAAGTCTGTGATGGCTTCTTCAGGATTTCAGGCCGATGTGAGAGCTTTGCAAAAGGTTTTGGCTGCTAGGCATTCGGTGAGGATTTGAATTTTTCACTATAACCTAATTGTAGTTTCACTTTTCTTCGTAAAGGTGCTGAATGTCAATACTTATTATTGTGGAACTTGAAAGATCTCTCTTTCACCTTTGGTTTGAAGTGTTAGCTTAAATCACAATGAATCAATTATATAAGTCCACCAGTAAAGGATGGCATATGTCGCCAATTTTTGTTAGACCTCATTTGTGGATATATCATTAAATATGGAGATTGAACTTATAATTTCTGATTCTGAATATGTCTTTTGCTGCTTGAGAGTTGAAAAAAAGGTCTGCTGGGATTGATATAGTGTTCCTTATTTTCTTGCGACATAGATATATCAGCATCAGCACAACAAGCAGATGAGCTGCCCTGCAATGGCTCAACTGCTCTCAAACACTCTCTACTACAAACGCTTCTTCCCTTATTATGCGTTCAATGTTTTAGGTGGCCTCGAAAATGAAGGTGAAAGTTAACCATCTTTTGGTGTAGTTTTATCCTCTATTTCATATTAACATCATCTATATCTCTCCAATATTTCAGGAAAGGGTTGCGTCTTCACGTATGATGCTGTTGGTTCCTACGAGAGGGTTGGATACAGTGCTCAAGGTTCTGGTTCCACTCTCATCATGCCCTTTTTGGACAACCAACTGAAGTCTCCAAGCCCTCTCTTATTACCCACCAAGGTCTGGTTTGGGCTTTCCATATTTATATCAAATCTTCTTCCATGGTTTTATTATACATGCCAGTGTGATCCAAATGATTATACAGGATGCTGTTACGCCACTGTCAGAACCAGAAGCAATTGATTTGGTAAAGACTTGTTTTGCGTCGGCAACAGAGAGGGATATATACACTGTAAGCTTCTGCGCCAGTTTACTCCATTAGTTTGTTTGTATGAATCTAGGATTTGATGGTAATGCCATCAAGTCTGCAATTTGTGTCTCTTCTGTTAATTTATTTGAAAAATGTACTAAAGAACTTACAGCGAAGGGATAGATTATGTTTCCCTTTTGGTATGTCCTCAGGCAGATCTTCAAGGAGCAAATAGTAAAATTAGGCTGAAATAAAACAAAAATAGCAAAATTAATTATTGCTTGTATCTCATTGCAATTATGTGTCCATTTTAGCTTTGATTCTTTCTTGTGGCTGCTGTTATTGAAGTAAGTTTTACTTTCTTAGATTTGTTATCCTATTTTTGGTTTTTGCTCCTACCTGTTTTCTATTATTATTCTAGCTTGCTTTAAGACTCTTTAAGGACATGGTAGTCTCTGACATTTTCAATAATTGCATAAGCCATATCTCAACATTTTTTTGTTGTGGCACCACGGTGCCCCTGTTTGGGTGTTACTTCTAGCTCAAGATATCATCATGTGACGGGATTTTTTCCTCATGAAAGTTATGGGTTTGGTCCTCCTTTTTGGACATCGCCTATGCTCACTAATTTGTTGACAATTACCGCAGCCATTAGGGTGCTGTAGTAGGAAAGCAGCTATATTTAGCTATGATTTCTCTCACTTGCACCCATCTAGGAAGAAAAAGGGCAAGAATTGCCACTTTGGCAAGGCTGGCTCTTTTTGTCGGACCAAGTCGGCTCCATGGGTTCTCTAAAATTTTGGACACTTGCACCCTATACTGCTTAATTCACCTTTTCCTCTCTTTTTGATCTTGAGATGGGATTAAATAGGCCATGAAATTGCAATAGATTGGCGCAAGGTAGATGGGTCACACGAAAAAGCACAAAAATTGATTACACACTTTCAGTTCAGGTTCTACTTATTAGTAACACTTTTCTGTACTTTTCGGATGACTAAAATGAAAGAAACCAAAGGGAAATTGTTGCTTTTCCCATTTTTCTTCAAACAATGTGTAAAAATCTCCAATTGGACACGGATATTGTAGAACACTACCCTAAAATATATTAAGTTTTTTTTCTTAATTTGAGCCTTTATTTCTTTTTAATCGGGAAACCAAACTGAATTTCTCTTTCCATCCTTGACGGATAAAATGAGGCCTATGTGGGTACGGTTATTTGGTTTGGCAGTGATCTTTTGAAACATGACCTTGAGTTTATCTGAATGTCCTTTTTATTTGATTTTCCCTAAGCATGTTCCTAATGTTTTGCAGGGTGACAAGCTGGAAATTATGGTCTTAAATGTTGATGGTATTCGTTGTGAGTACATGGAACTCAGGAAAGATTGATCCGTCTCATTCCTGTTGTCATTGCTGCCTTGTTACAGAATTATATTACAGAATGCTTGCTTGAGATGCACATCGATTTAGTTGTAGAGATTATTCTTTGTGTCCTCACTGCTCATCAATCGCTGTCTTTCAGTTTTCATTGAATCAAGTTTGCTCCCCTTTTTCCTGCTTAGTCAACAATGAGTTCTCTACTGGACATGTATTTTCTGTATTATCAGGTCTTCAGATATATGTCATTGCCTGGAAGTTTTTTCATTGAAAGTAAGTTAAAGCCGTGTTGGGCACTAAAGAAACAGATTTGGAAAATGTTTGTGAGAAACTCCGGCTACTTTCCTTATAAAGAACATTTTTCATTCCTTGCACCTTACCCATTTACTAGCAGCAAAGTAAGCATTGATAAGTGAATGTTTTTTCATTAATCCTTGTAAGCTTTGTATGTTGTCAATGCAAAGGAAATCAAAATGGTGAACCTCTTGAAAAAAAAAAAAAGGGAAAAAGTGCAAAAAGTGAATACCCTCATTGTAATTAACAACAATCTTCTTCCCCGATTATCGATACACCCTAAATGATAAGAAACATTCAGCAATGTGAGTCTTACATCAAAAGCTATTTTCTGAAGCCCAGCCCTTCTTCTCCAACTCTAGCCGCAACGCCTGTTACACAACATGAGTCACAACTCAATAACATTGGTGACACGGTTATATTATAATACTCCTATCAGAATAAAAAAACGTAACTAGACTAGTGCTGAGGCAGGGATTTGAATTTCACCTTGATCCTCTTTCTATTTGCATCAAAATCAAAGTTTCCTAACCGAGAAGCAGATCGATACTCAACGATCGGTTTCTTGCCAGGAGGGAACCAAAACTCAACATCATCAACAAGCTGATGGAATATGGATAAAATACGGGTATCAAAATTGCGCTTGAAACAATTTTGTTTATACAAAGTTGGATAGGTTAGCATGTTGACAACCTACCCCCAGTATAGGGCTTTCATATTCCACATGCACGTAATCGTCTTTCTTTTCTACAATTCGTGGCTTGGACTTGTCTGCCTTTGTTGATTGTATCTGCAATTTCGGAAATTGCTCATTCGACTAACTGCAAATGTTTGAATCATTGGAAAGCAAAAGAGAAAAACAAGAAAAATATCTGAGTGAAGGAAGCTAAACTACTTGTTTTGCATGGTTCGGTTAGGAAACTGAGAAAAAATATCCTAAGTCAATTTAAAAAACGTTCATTTTTGTGGATGGTAACCATAAAACATGTCAAAAAACATGTATGAGAATTCTATCCCCCTCTCATTTTCCTACATCCATCTCCATCCATGCGTACATATCAAGTAGGTACGCATAAACTTCTTACCACTTGAAGAAGCTCCTCCACTGCATCTTCTCTGCTTTTATTTTCTCTTTTCCCTTCAGGGTTGTAGTTCCTGTAAATGAGTGCACACACCAATGCCATATTTTCAACTGCTTGAGTGTCCATTTGTGTTAGATGACAACTTCCAGAACATCCCGACATAAAAAATGTGCATACAACGTAACTACCATATGACATATGAGCCAACAAAAAATGCTTTCCCCATGTTTGAAGTGTTCTAGAACCACACTGAAGTAGATTCCACTACCAGCACTTGATGTTCCCAATCGTATATACGAGACCAGTCAACAGACCGAATTAGGAAGAATCCAATCTGATTCTGATTACCAATATCCAATCCATTGAATTCAAATCCAATAATCCGAAAAACTACGAATTCCAGTATATCAGATCTGACCTGTTTCCGAATAAGATTTGATAATTTTACTTTTGATTTTTTAGAGTCATATAGTTGGATATGATTCCAAGATTCCAAGTGATGGATTTTTGGGCTTGTATACTTAATTTTAGAATTGGATAAATGAAAGGGATATGATTATCAGATTGGATATGCGATTTCCCAGATTCACATCCGAATTGACTTAAATGGACTTGAGAAAAGGAATTCGGATTTTTTGGTAATCGGATTGGATTCAAACTAAATCCACTCCATTGACAAGCCTAGTATATACTAATTGAATATACACAATATCAAATAATCCGAACCAAACCTTGCATCTCATTGGGCTATCTACAGTGACCCCTTTAACCAAGCTATCTACAGTGAAACCTTTAACCGAGCACATAATGGAAAAACTAGTACTCCCTCTGTCCTAATTCGTTAGTCCTTTTGTGGAGTTTGTGTCAGTTTTTAAGTCACTTGTATCTTTTCATAATATTTTATGTAATTTTGAAAACTTAGTTAAATAGAACTAATATTGATCAAACAAGATCTATCACATACAAAAACTATTATCAACTGCAGAATATAAACAAGTTTCTATCTGGTAGGAATAGGACGAGAGACAAACAAATTGGGACAGAGAGAGTAGTACACTTCGAGCAAGTGAATTGCATCATTCAAACAACGTTCTGGTACATTTGAATTGTATCATTCCAGATTTTCTCGAAGTGATACAACTTTTCACCATTAATTTCAATTTTCATTTTTATGGATCTTATTCTGCTTTCAAAAGCAAAAGCAATGAGAAGACAAAAACATGATCCTTCTCTGTTTGTGTTCATATTGGTAGGAAATAAGTTTTAGATAACTTGTGAAACAATTTTAAGTAATGTCTCCAAATGGAGTATTTTCCAAGGTAAAAAACCCCCTTCAATACCAGTTTGTCAAACTTCTTGTACATAAGACTTGTCGTCTTTCCTATTTCCACGTTAAAGAGAGTATCGAAAAGTGGCACCAGACTCTCATTATAAAATCTTCCGATTTCTATCATGGAGTCGTGTTCGAATTTTTTTTGTCCCCTTCCCTTTGATCAAGTTAAGAGAACAAGGAGAAACGAAATAAGCATGTCTCACAAAATCCCTTTTTATCAGGAACGCAAGAAAACAGATGGGCACGAGTAATTGCACTTGCATCTTACTTTTCCCTTCCCTAAAAACCAAAAAGCTTATGACAAGTACTGATGCAGTTGGGCTTAAAGCCTACAGCTACGAGTGAATATTGACAATATTTATAACTCTCTCACACAAACCCGAGAACCTGTAATGCCCCTTTATGTATGAATACACATGTATGAATCGGGGAACATTTACAATAATAGTAGATGGGATGGACCTATTGGCAGAGCCACAAAATGAAAACTTTTATCAGAAGCTAAACAAAGTGCACAAAATTGAAAAATAAGCCAATTAGAAACTCAATTAAGCAACCCATAAAGTAACTCGATTTCAAATACTTAATCATACTAGCATTCCAACACATATACGTATGATTTAAGATAAACGTTCTCGCACTGCTCCAAATCTATAAATTTGGAGAATATGGCACACTTCGAACTTGTGATAGGTTGGGGGAGCCTGTGAGGCTAATTGCACTGTTTAGCTCACTTGCTGCATCCAAAACATTTTCCCCCTTTGGCAACCAATTCTTGCCTTGAGGCATTAAAATGCCTTGCCCTACTGAGACACATCATATGCCCACCAATCCATCAATGCAGTAAGAATTCAATGGCCAATGTCCAAAAGCATGAGCATTCAAAAACTGTACTAAATAAACTAAAACTTGTATTAGAGAGATCTAGAGAGATCATGTAGGCGATTGAATAATCAATAATATTTTCAAGCTTCTCACACAAACCCTCAAGCCTCTAAATGTCCCGTTATATATGGACACCCAATGTGAATGATACCAACATAAAAGTTTAGTCCAAACTCAGCCAAGCAACCAATGAAGTAACTTGTTTTCAAAGTATTGAATAATACCAACATCAAAAGACATAATATGCACGCGCCACTCTCAAATCTATGAAGTTGGAGAATAGGGAACACTCGGTAACTTGGCTCGTAACATCAAATGTAGCTTAAATTTAGTTGGTTCCACTTACTGGACTTCCCAAACTTATTTGTACAACAACTTTCAATCAAAAAACAAATCAGATAATCACAAGATAAAAGGAAATAAAAGGTCTTACCAAGGTGGGGCATAATGGGTGAGATCACTCGCGTTCTCAGACGTTGATATACAATTCTTAGTAGCTGGGCACAACGCCAGGCTTGGATTGTTCTTCTGTACCCCTAGGTAGTCGGGTTTTGTTCCGCTGCATCACATTTCCAACACAAAACCAAAACCCCTTAAAATTTTCAATACCATAATACAAAGAGGTGAATGGGTTGGCCAGGGTTGCTAGTTTTCAACTACCAATGAGTCAATGCCACATAAGAATGTTGTGCCATGTTATTGTGTGCCTGGACTATTTCTAATACAAATGAACGGTTGTCAAGGATAAAGATAAGCTCATTTCAACCATAGGATAGGATATCTAATTACAGCAAGCTAGGTTGAACCCAGAATCCAGAACTTTTGAGATGAGAATAAAAAGATACCTGAAGTTGAAAATGGCCCCAATCAGCGCAACTTCACTGCTCCTCAGTATTATTTCCCTGTGGAATCGTCGTAATATATAGTTTCTCAGAGAAATTTACACAGAGGTCCAAACATGACCTACCTTTTTTTTTCTTTTTTTTTGTGTGCAAAATCTCTCAATTATATAAATCCCAACATCAGCTGATACTTCCAAAAACAGAAAACACCAAAGTTATACTTCCAAAATGGAAAACAAGGCAAACTAAGGTTTGAACCCCCAACAAGACTGACACTCTCAATCTAACATTTGTCTGATCAAAACCACACGAAATGGAAAGAGAAAGAGAGAGAGAG
>BPLS01000406.1:139207-151140 GCA_019656275.1 Rhododendron kiyosumense | reverse complement strand
ATGGAGAGAGAGAGAGAGAGAGAGAGAGAGAGAGAGAGAGAGAGAGAGAGAGATCACATCTTTTCTTTAAGATTTCTAATATTCTTCTTTTAGCGAAATGGACAATTGGCATGAACGAAAGAATACTGAGTTCTTCTCTATTAAAATCAGAACTTCATTTAATTCTTCCCACAATTTGTACTCTTATAAAAATGCATATGCGTTGTTAGAACCAAGTGATTATTGGCTTATAATTAAGTAGGGAAACCGTTTGTCACTGTTGGTATTATGGACCATTGGGTTGTTTTTGTGTGTGTGTGTGTTAATAGAGTAGCTTGTGTGGTTTAATCCAAAAATCATAGGGTGATCATGTGGTCAAGTTGTAAAGTTAGGGAGGCGATCCCCGCGATCCCTAAAGCGCGAGGGGGTAAAGTGTACTCTGCCTATTTTCTTTCTTCTATAAAATGTTACCCTCTCCAGGTTTTTGCCACATGCTCTTCGGCGAATGCCCACTTCCCCTGCTTGTCTCCCTTGTTCACCACCCCAAATCTTCTGCCACTCGCGCCTTCTTCTCATCCGCCAACCTAAAGTCGTGTACTTCTCTTGTTTCCTGCTTTCCCCGTATCGTTTGATTTGCAATGAAACAGTTCAAAGGATAACACCGCGACTGCATTAATTTTCATGATGCTTCATGAAATTCCAATCAGTTGCATTTTCATCAGGTTTGTTGCGACTCCATGACTAACTACCGAGGGAGAGTGAGATGGAGAAAGAAAAAAAAAAAAGAAAAGGAGACGACTTGTATGCATCAGAATCTGTCAAAAAACTGCTAACAAAATTTTTCTTGCTTCTCATACCTGCTTCACGGTTACGAAGCAATATTGTACGAGGAAGTGTACGTCTAGCTAGTTCATTTCATAAAGAGTTCTTCGGATCGAAACAGATGCACACTTACCTTATATTCATACATGCGATCAGATCAACACCATACACAAAAGGGTAGAAACCTTACTACTCGCAAGAACCTTATCAGAAATCGGGGGGCGGGGGGGGGGGGGCTTGATGAAGAAAGTTTAGACCTCCGGAAGAGGCATCTGCTGTTCAATTTACCCATTAATCAATTTTTGAAGCAAGAAATCCTACTTTTCTCTTGCACAGTTTTCTCATTTGACCAGATGAAATGCATTTTCAAATACTAGGTTTTTGGCCGGGCATTAATGTTAGAACATGTGTGAACGATTAAGTCCAAATCGGATAAACAGAAAAATAGTTGAATCTTAATATACAATTGGATAGCTCACTACTTACAAGGCTTAGTCTTTTAAGTGAATATGGGTCATTCAATGTATATTGAGCCCAAGTAATGAGGTGGACTCTTTGCCGTTATGCCCATACAAATTAGGCCTTGAGCACACAGTGGCAAGTCGATGCATCAGACGAACTCCCAACATATGGTATCAGAGCCGATGGCTGAGGATCTATGGGAAGACTCTCAGCGCACCATTAAATGGATTTGCACATAAGACACTCGTGGTATAAAACACCATTGAATGGGTTTGCACATAAGACACTCATGGAGCGGTATAAAATCCAAAGGTGACTCCCGATGAAGCAAGGTGGCTCGATGTTGGAGTGTTGTATTGGATGGCTCATTGTCGATGGGGTTGACTCGTTGGGGAGCATGGTGCTATTGAATTAATGAGCACATTGGCTCTCAATGAAGTTCTCGTCGGGGAACGTTGGCGCCCAATTGAGATGACTCTGAATCGATGGAGTGGGTGCAGAATAAGCCCAGTTCAGGAGATAGGGTTGAGAATTGTAGATCAGAATCGAGAGGGAGTTTGGATGCAAAGAGAGGTTAATGCCCAATGTTCGGTTCACACATGAGGGGGAGATTTGTTAGAATATGTGTGAATGTTGAGTCCTACATCTGATAAACAGAAAAAGAGTTGGACCTTAATATACAATTGGATGGCTCATCACTTACAAGGCTTAGCCTTTTAAGTGGATATGGATCATTCAGTGTATATTGGGCCCAAGTAATGTGGTGGACTTTTTGCCGTTACTCCCATATAAATTGAGCCTTGAGTACGCAGTGGCAGGTCGATGCATCAGACGAACTCCCGACCGTTAATCATTTCCCAAACAAGTGATTTATTCATTCCAGAATGAGCAATTTATACATTACAAATTACAACATAGTTCTGATACATTACCATGAGATCATCAAATTTACAAGGCAGACGAAAAGCAATGCCAAAAACACACATTTAGTGTTTATTTGAATGAGAGAAAGTTATTCACGGAGTGGCGGAATCTCAACCGTTCATTTGCACAATCAATGGCTGAGATTAGTTTTCAATTCTGATCGGTCACAATTGATTTTCAATTCGAACCGTCCAAAAACACTTGGGACGTTCTTTTTGTTACAATTATTAGCATTTAGCCAGTTCCAAAATAATCCATCCTTCCCACTGGCAGGTTCAAATTTGACATTTCCTCTTACATGATAGAGAGTAGGGCTGTAAACGAACCAAATCGAGCCGAACCCTAATAAGTTTGGCTTGGGTTCGTTAAGGTATGAGTTCGGCTCGAGTTCAACTCGAGTTCGATTCGACTTGGCTCGAGTTCGGCTCGTTAAAATTTTTCAAGGCTCGGGTTCGGCTCGGTTGGGTTCGTTAAGGTACTAGTCTGGCTCGAGTTCGGCTCGGTTGGGTTCGTTAAGATACTAATCTGGCTCGAATTCGGCTCGAATCCGATTCGAACTTGAACATCTTGACTCGAGTTTGGCTCGTTAAACACAAATGAATCGAGCCAAACTGAATCTAAGCTCAAATTGAGCTCGTCAAGACTCAGGTTTGATTCTGCTCAGCTCATTAAACTCAAGCAAACCCAAACTCTCTCATTGATCGTATAGAATTTGGGAGAAAAATAAGTATTAAATTATATACACAACCTTAAAATTTTTTATATTTACAAATAGACCTCTATTGAATTATTAATTAAATTTAAGTATAGGTTCGCGAACCTAACTGAGCCGAATACTGTTAGGCTCAGGTTCGGCTCATTTACGGAACGAGCCTAGAATTGAGGTTCAGGTTCAGTTCGTTTAGCAGACGAATCGAACTCGAACGAGCTCTTACCGAATCGAGCCTCGAACAGTTCATGAATTATTCAGTTCATTTACAGCCCTAATAGAGAGTACAATGGCAAAATGTTAATACAAAGGTTCCCTGTGACAATGGACATATTAGATATCAATGTGTTCCTTTAATTTATGAGAAAAGTTTGAATTTTTTCTTCATAAAAATGTATTATTTTTAAGTCCTCATTATACGGACAAGACAAACATGTTGGGATGAATGTACGTCATAGTTAGCATGGGGAAAAACAACAGTCCGTCCCATAAATTTAAGCATCACTTCATCTATGGACATCACCGTTTAATACAAATTAACAACTGCAAAGGCAATATTTTTTAAAAGCACATGCGCAATGCGAAGAGATTTATTCCTCATGAGGTGACGAGCAGGACTCGAGATCTTGAGGGGGAAGTATTTAGAAGTTTAGTAGATGCATCAATTTATTTTAATTTTCAAAAAAGAGAGAAGTGATATCAATGCTAGGGACAACATGCGTGTTGAGCCAATCCAAGCAGGTCCATGCTTGGTAATAGATGGCTTGGATTGGCCCAACACACATGCTATCCCCAAGGGGACAGCAAACATTCCCAATGTGTGTGTGTGTGTGTGTGTGAGAGAGAGAGAGAGAGAGAGAGCATGAGCCGTCCATTACCGAGCATGGACGGCTTGGATTGGCCCAACACGCATGCTATCCCTAAGGGGACAGCAGGCATTCCCAATTCGAGAGAGAGAGAGAGAGAGAGAGAGAGAGAGAGAGAGAGAGAGCATCTTTTCTATATGCTTCCAAATACTCCCTCCGTCCCATTTTCATTGTCCTTTTTTGATGTTCGTGTCAGTTTTCAATCGCTTATATCTTCCAATGTGAATCTTCAAAAATATGCAATATGGATCTTATTTGATAGATTTCAATTTGTTTTATAATACAAAGGTGTCAAATTTATAAAAAACATTATAGATTGAAAGATATACGCAATAGACAAAAAAGTGAAAAAGGAATAATGGATAATGAAAATGGGACGGAGGGAGTATTCTTTTAGCGAAATTAATGCATGTCAATTGGCATGAATGAAAGAATGCTAAGAGTGTATTCCAGTTCACCCTTTTAAAAAATAAGTACTTATTTATAATTTTTAAACTTAAAAATAATAAGCTTACTGAAATTAAAAAAAAATGCAATATGGATTGATGGATCTATCAAACTTGTAAAAAAATTGAGAAATTATTTTTGTAAGTCCATTATTTTTAAACATGAAAATAAGTCCTTATTAACTGTTGATACGTATTATGGAACATTCTTTTTTCTTCTTTTTTTTAATAGAGTCGCTTGTGCAGTTTAATACAAAAACCATAGGGTGATCATGTGGTCAAGTTGTAGACTTTAGGGAGACGATTCCCACGACTCCTAAAGCGGGAGGGGTAAAGTTTACTTTGCCTATTTTATTTCCTCTATAAAAAGTTACCCTCTCGAGCTTTTATTACTCTTGCATACCCTACCCTAGGGCACCATGACAAAGAAAACATCCCGTAAGAAAACAAAGCCAAGCGCCGACGGTACTCCACCTGAAACCTCGCCGGCAGCTGAACTAATAGCCAACAACGTTGACCTCCTCATACAAATCCTTCTCCGTATTCCGGCCAAATCCATAATCCGATTCAAGTCCGTGTCCAAACACTGGCTCTCTCTCCTCTTGGACTCGGAATTCGCCTCTTCCCACTGCCGCCTAAACCCTGAACCCTTGATCTCATCCTTGTATTTCTACTTCTACTACGAGGAAAAACTCGAATCAGTTTCCCTCAACGGAAGCCCTACCACTCCCTCTCTCTCCTTCCTACGTCCTCTTACGGGTGATTTCACGGTTCAACACTCTTGCAACGGTTTATTGTTGATCAAGTACTACAAAAAATTTGTTGACAATCGTATCGAAGCACAATACCTCGTTTGTAACCCGACCACGCAGAAATCCCGTCTACTTGACTATCATGTCAATGAGCAATACCGCAGTGGCTTTTCTTCCTTATCATGTTGGTTAGCGTTCGATCCACCGAAATCGCCTCACTACAAAGTTGTCATGTTTACTAGTCTCTATTATTGCGCCCCTCATTGGGAAGTGGATATCTATTCATCGGAGACCGCGTGGTGGAAGAAGATATTTCTAGCAAACGAACAGACGAGCGGTAATTATAGCAAGGGTGCGTTTTGGAATGGAGCAATCTATCGGCTATTTTATCACCAATATAATTTGTGGAAGTTTGACATTGAGACAGAGGAGATTATTGGGATTTCATGCAAAGGTAGTAGTAGAATTCTCTCTCTAGACAAGACTAGGTATTTTGGAGAATGCGGCCGTGGTGGCCGTTTGCTTTTGATTCAGAGTCCATCGCATTCTGCTTTGAGGTTCAAAATCCGGAAGATGGACGAGGACGGCTGCCGTTGGAATGTCAAGTTTCGGGTCGATCTCGAGACCTTGATATCTGAATTCCCTGAGATGGAAAGTAAAAAGCGGATGAGATTTACGATTATGTGCGCTGTCGAGGGAGAGAATGAAAATGAATTTTCGCTCATCTTGGCTATCCCAGGTAAAATGATTTCATATAATCTGCAGAAAAAGACTTGGAAAGTACTTCGCGACAATTCGGAAAATGTGCCCCGTGATGCTTTTGTTTTTCCGTTTGTTGAAAGCCTATCCCCAGTTTGAGAAATGTCCCAAGTGCTGGAGCACATGTTCTTTTATCTTCCTTTTTTTAGTTGTCTTTGCAATGACTCTTCAGTTTCTTACAATTAGTGTTGATACCTTCAACGCTTTGGTTACAGATTGTGTTTTCGTTTTAGATCTTTGATATATATATATATATATATGTTCATCTGCATTGGCAAGGACGTCGGAGCGGTTTGATACAATTACCTACAGTAGTAACTACATAAATATATATGTTGTCAATTCTGTTAAAATCTAAAGGATTTCTACAATTCGAACGTCTACCACTTACAATGAGTCGATCTCGAGTAGAAAGCTTTGTAATAGTAAAGGATGAAGAGATCAACATAAATTGATTAAGTTGATAGGCGATAGCAACAATTCATAATTGGTTATTTGTTTCATATTCTTATGGTTGGAATGAAATTGATTTTCTATACTCGAATATCAACTTAGCTTTGCATTTTGATATATTTGCTTCTCCCGATTGATTGTTAAAAAGGCAATGTTTATGTTGTCTTTTTTGGCGCATGGTAGAAGAATTTGCGTCAGCA
The DNA here is from genome assembly GCA_019656275.1 of Rhododendron kiyosumense. NCBI lineage: Eukaryota > Viridiplantae > Streptophyta > Magnoliopsida > Ericales > Ericaceae > Rhododendron > Rhododendron kiyosumense. The sequence continues at coordinate 144,768 of BPLS01000406.1, read as the reverse complement.
CAATCCCACTCTATTTATTGTCAACAGTATCAACTCTTTGTATAGAAGTTGATCCAACAAATCAATGCATATTGCTGCAGTTATGCAACTGTTGATTCAATGTGTTCTCAGGGCCGGCCCTGAGCTAAGGCGGGTAAGGCGGCGAACTTAAGCCCCCGAAATTTGGTAAAAAATTAGGGCCCCAAATAGGTACACCTATGTATGTAATATACATTTAATTAGCGCTTCTAGCTACCAAAGGAAGTAGTTGGCAAAGTAATAAGTCTAAGTCTGGCTACACAACAGAAGCAAGGTTCGATTCTCAGCCCATGCAGCTCGCTACCTTTTTTCATTCTTATGATTTTGTTTTCCTTTTGAGGGTTTTTTTTTTAAAAAGAAAACATAGGGCTCTGTTTTACAAGTTCGACTTAGGCCTCAAGAATCTTAGAGGCGGCCCTGTGTGTTCTCTTTTTTGGCACATGTTAGAAGAATTTGCGTCAACACAATCTCACTCTATTTATTGTCAACAATATCAACTCTCTGTATAGAAGTTGATCCAACAAATCATGCATATTGCTGCAGTTACGCAGCTGTTGATTCAAGTGTCTCTGCAAATTGGTTGAATTTTTTCGGACTTGGATCCTCTGTCCGAGCTCCCTATCCCAATCCTCAAAAGGTGACATGTGTCTCTCCTACCACAAACCATAAGGTCACAACACACCCAATCCCTCCCATTTCACCCTTGTCTTCTCCCCTGGTATCTCATTTCGTTCATGGCCGGATCTGTGCCTTTGACTCTCGTTTCTTACTGTGAATGGTCTCTGTGATTCTCATCTACGGCGACCCCTCACCGTTCAACAATCAGTCTCTTTCCCCTGTGGCTCTAATCAAATTTCTCATACCAAAAGCACAAGGCGTCATTGGAGATGCTTGGACTGGTGAACAATGCTGACGCAGAAATTTAGTCCATGTAGAGCATGTTTTTGGAATGCCTAGATATCCTCTGTGATGACTGGCAAAAGTTCAGTCGAACTCTTTGTTCTAATTTAGATACTATATCGAAAACTAAAAACATCGGTGGATAAGAATTTTTCTTCTCCTTTTCCCTAGACCAAAAAGGACATCATTTTTTTTTATTGCTTTAGTAAAATGATAATAGCAATATTTGATTTGTTAAATAACTAGGGTGTCACTCCCTAATCATTACATGAGAGGATCACATGAGAGAGTTCACGTGAGAGGATCCAGACTCATCTATTATAATATCTATTCTAATATATAAAGAGAGAGCCGCTTTTTTGTATAACTACTTTTGTGAAGCTCTGTCACAAAAGTGTTTTTTATCTCTCATTTCATTTATTTTAGAATAAAAAAAGTTCCTTCACAAAATTGTCAACGCCATTGTATAAAAGAACTAGCGCATGCAAACATCGGTACTCAATTGTATTTTGAGTGTTTATAAGCAAGGTGTGAGCACAAAATGAAGAAAAGTAACTTGGTGTCAACCAACTACGGCTAGCTTAGTTTGTAGAACTTTTGAATCTCAATAAGAGATTTGGAGTTCGAAATTTCCCACATGCGTGCATGTATTTTTTTTTTTTTTTTTGTATGTGTTTGAATTATTTCTCCCTCTAATGGAGTGATTAGTTGGGTTGCACTTATAATAATTGTGGAAATATTTTTAATTTCATGTATTTTTTATACTTGTACTCTCCCACCTCTTGAAAAGATACCAGTATAAAAAAATGGGTTAAAAAGTTTGTGTATGTGAAATGGCAATACAAATTCGAAAGATTTGAAAGAAACCTTAGTCTGTATGAAAAAAAATCTGAAACCACTAAGGGATCGGAATATTAAATTTAACTTTATTATAAGAAAATACAGAAAAGAAAAAGAAAAAATTCATACTCCTCCAGTCTCAAGAGTACTCACAAGCCTATAGCAACTCAAAATGTATAAAATCCAACATCTCCCAAAGACATGGACCCTTAAATTTTCTTTTTTAAAAAACTAAAAGCCTTTGCACATGTGCATAAAGATTGTGTAACGACAGAGAAACAAATATAACACAAAGCAAAGGGCACATAGTTGAGAATCATTTCGGTCAAATGAAAACAACATTGTTCAAATGACACAGTTAACAAACAAAAGAAAGGAAATGTAAGACTACCGAAGATGATAGATGAAATAGTAAAACAAACCCAAAATTGGAACACTAAAGATCATAGTTCTCATTGGGGACAAGTGGTCAATACATCTATACAAATCTATATTCAGTAATCACTAACTCTTCATATATTGTTATGTAAGTCACACTCTTCATTGTTATGCAAGTCGCCGATTTTTTTTTTTATAATGAGAGATCTCCATAAATCTTTTTCAAACAATATGGGAGAGAGAAGACCTGGTATCAAAACATTGAAGATATACCTGCACAAAGAAAAAAGAGGAAGCAATGTCCAAGTGAATTCAACCATTTTTTGTTACTACAAAACATAATCCATTTCAATCAAGAAACACATTGATATACTACGAAAAACACACAAATGATAGAAAAGTACACTTCCCTGTTTGAATCATGAGAAGGCAAGACCTAATAGTAATAACAGTTGAGATCAAAATAATTATACTCGAATCAAAAAATCATAATCGCCAAGAATCACCAACCAACTGAATTAGTATTTATTTTTTAAATGAAATTGAAAGGATCAGAAATATGTTTAGTCTAATCCCATACGGAATTGAAAGGATCCTTTCAATTTTATGGTCTGAAAATCATAATCGCCAAGAATCACGGCCCAACTGAATTAGTATTGGTTTTTTAAATGAAATTGAAAGGATCGGAAATATGTTTAGTCTAATCCCATATGAACTTGAAAGGATCCATTAATTCAATTTTATGGTCTGATCAAAATACTATGGCTATGCATATATCCGTCTGTCACACATTTCATCGAACATGATAAATGCAAGTACAAATGAGAGTATATGATTTTAGGAAAGTAAGCTACGCATGCCATTCTCAACAACTGTTCGTGGAAAACAAATTCATGAAGATTTTCTAAAGGTTATATGCTTACAGATTTTTGGGAGGAAACCCGGTGCAGAGTTCAGAAGGTACCACGTCAATCCCCAGAGTTGTGTTTGCTTAAACAATCCAAAATTAAACAAACGGATTAAAACCAAAATTAGACAAACGGATTAAAACCAAAAAACTATATTGTCATCTAAAATATGAGCACCTCGAATCCTAGTTGAATACATCTATTAGGATTATTGATTAAAGGAACACATTTGATAAGAAAAAAATATACACGCAAGAGAAAGAAACACCTCATCCCATGGTGCTAACTGCAATTCCCACTTCCTTTGGATTTTCGCTTTTCTCATCTGAAAAAATGGGACCAAATTATTGCTGAACGTCAATTGTATCTTCTCTTCTCTTTCAATTTTCTCAATCTCTCTTTAATCAGCCCGGCCAAACTAATGATTTTCTGGAAAGAAAACCAATTCTAATTGTGATGAATTTGTATTGGTTTTTTTCCATTTTTTGTTAGACCAGACCATAAAATTTGAATTTTAAACTTATTTAGTTAGTCATATAGAATAGGTAAGATACATGTGTACAATACTGAATTAAGATTTGGAAAAGAAAAGAAAATTACTCGATCCGTACGTATATGTTTAGTCTTCTTTATATGTGTACAATTAAACCTGTAAATTCTCTTTTTAAAAATTGTGGTGAAGAAGAAAACGTGGTGTTGTGAAACCATAAAAGGGAAAAAAAAAAATGTAAAAGGGAACAAAATTAAAACAAAATCAATTGAAAAAGGAAGGGAGATACGATTAGTCATATCCCATATAAGGGAAATGTTAAAACTTAAAAGGAATGTAAAATGAATGGTGAAGATTTATGTAGGCATAGAAATAAATCTTAAGCATTAGTTATCTATTGAATTCAAAACTCAAAAGCAGCTCTGTTTTATTATATAGATTCTTTTTTCTTTTTTCTTTTTTTGTTAATAGAGTCGCTTGTGCGGTTTAATCCAAAAACAATAGGGTGATCATGTTGTCAAGTTGTAAACCTAGAGAGGCGATCCCCACGACTCCTAAAGCTCGAGGGGGTAAAGTGTACTTTTCCTATTTTATTTCTTCTACAAAAAGTTACCGTCTCGAGCTTTTATTACTCCTCCAAACCCTAGGGCACCATGACAATGAAAACATCCCATAAGAAAACAAAACCGAGCGCCGACCGTACCGACCGTACTCCGCCCGAAACCTCGCCGGCGGCTGAACTAATAGCCAACAATGTTGATCTCCTCCCACAAATCCTTCTACGTGTACCAGCCAAAATCCTAATCCGATTCAAGTCCGTGTCCAAACACTGGCTCTCTCTCATCTCAGACTCCCGATTCGCCACCACCCACTCCCGCCAAAACTCTAACCCCTTGATATCATCCTTGTATTTCCACTACAAGGGAAAACTCGAATCAGTTTCCCTCAACGGCAGCCCTACCACTCCCTCTCTCTCCTTCCTACATCCTTTTACGGGTGATTTCACGGTTGAACACTCGTGCAACGGTTTACTGTTGATCAAGTACTACAAACAAATTGCTGACAATCGTGCTGAAGCCCAATACGTCGTTTGTAACCCAACCACGCAGAAATTCCGTCTACTTGACTATCATGTCAATGAGCAATACCGCAAGGGCTTTTCCAGCGTATCATGTTGGTTAGCTTTCAATCCATCGAAATCGCCTCACTACAAAGTTGTCATGCTTACTTGTCTCTATTATTCCGCCCCTTCGGAAGTGGATATCTATTCATCGGAGACAGCGTGGTGGAAGAAGATATTTCTACCAAACGAAGAGACGAGCGGTATTTATGGCAAGGGTGCGTTTTGGAATGGAGCAATCTATCGGCTATGTAACCTATATAATCTGTGGAGGTTAGACATTGAGACAGAGGAGATGATTGGGATTCCATGCACGCAAGGTAGTAATAGAATTCTCTCTGTATTAAACTCTAGGTATTTTGGAGAATGCGGCCGTGGTGGCCGTTTGCTTTGGATTCAGAGCCGTTCGCATTCTTCTTCGAGGTTCAATATTTGCAAGTTGAACGAGGACGGCTGCCGTTGGAATGTCAAGTTTCGGGTCGATCTCAAGACCTTGATATCTGAAATCCCTGAGATGGAAAGTAGAAAGCGGTTGAAATTTACAATTATGTGCGCCGTCGAGGGAGAGAATGAAAATGAATTTTCGCTCATCTTGGCTATCCCAGGTAAAATGATTTCATATAATCTGCAGAAAAAGACTTGGAAAGTACTTCGCAACAATTCGGAAAATGTGCCTCGTGATGGCGATGCTATTGTTTTTCCGCTTGTTGAAAGCATATCCCCAGTTTGAGAAATGTCCCAAGTTTTTTAACTTCCTTTTTTTGTTGTTTTTGCAATGTCTCTTCAGTTTCTTACAATTAGCGTTGATACCTTCAACACTTTGGTTACGGATTGTGTTTTCATTTTAGATCTTTGCTATATATATCCATCTGCATTGGCAGGGACGGAGCGGTTTGAAACAATTACC